>PVIJ01007423.1:0-61341 GCA_004024925.1 Scalopus aquaticus | reverse complement strand
TATGGTATTATGAGTCGATATTAAATGGGAATATACGCAAATAAATCTGATTATAGCACAAATTGCAACTATACTGCTTTAGCACACTGGCTGTTTTGACTTGAATATCATTTTTATCTGTTTTTATCAGATTGTTAAACACCTTTGTGAATGAAATAGTTAACACCAACTTTTTATACTCATAGTTTGGGTTTTACTAACAATGTGATTCTAGTATCATGTTCATATTCAATATAAGAAGATTCACTATTTCCTAGATATGCTGCTTTTTCTTTTTAAGCTGAGATATAATGGACATATTATATTAGTAGCAGGTATAAATGTAAAGCTATATTTGCATATATTGTGAAATAACAATAAGCCTAGCTAATATCCATCAACACATGTAGTCAAAATTGTTTTCTTGCATCTTTCAAATTTCTTAGCAACTTTTAAATACACAGTACACTATTGCTAACTATGGTCAGCATGCTTTATGCTACTACCCAATGAAGTTTCTAATATTTTATCCCCTTCACCCATTTGCCCACTCCACAACTCCCCACTTCTTAAGATCACTCCAATATGTTGTCTATATCTACGAGTTTAGATTTCTTTTTTTTTACTTTCCACATATAAGTGAGATCATACAGTATTTGTCTTTTTCTGTTTGAGTTATTTCATTCAGTACAATGCTCTCAAATTTTATCCTAGTTTCAAATGGCAAGATTTTCTTCTTTTTCAATGGTACAGTGATATTCTATAGTGTGTGCGCATGTGTATCACAAGTTCTTTATACATATGTATGTATGGATAAATATGTATTGATACATATCCCTTAACTTTTTAATATGTTTAACTATTATAAAGAATAATAATGTAGGGATAAAGTTTACTTTGAGTTACTGTCTTTGGGTTTTTTTAATAAATACCAGAAGTGAAATTGTCAGATCATTATTTTTAATTTTTAACTTTTTGAGCCACTTCCATACTGTTTTCGATGATGGCTGCATAAATTTACATTCCAACCAAGAGTACACAATGTTTCCCTTTCTTCACATTCTTGCCAATATGTATTATTTTTCTCTTTGTGATAATAGCCATTCTAACAAGTGTGAGATGGTATCTCGTTGTGGTTTTGATTTGCATTTTCCTGATCATTAGTAATGTAATATTGAACATCTTTTTGTGTATCTGCTGACAGCTGTATGATTTCTTTGGAAAAAAATGTCTATACATAGACTCTATTCATTTAAAAATTTGACTGATAGAGTTTTTGCTATTGAATTGCATAATTTTTTTTTATGTAGTTTGGATATTAGCCTCTGATCAGGTATATGATTTGTAAATAGACTCTCCCATTTAATAGGTTGCATTTTTATTTTGTTGATAGTTTCCTATGCTTTGCAGAGCTTTTTAGTTTGATCTAGTTCCACTTGTTACCTTTTGTTTTTGTTGCCTTTTCTTTTGGTATGAAGCCCCAAAAATTCATCACCAAGCCTGATGTCTAGGTGCTTCCTGTCTTATGCTAAAGTCTTTATCTGTTTTGAGTTGATCTTTATGTATGTTGTAAGAGAGTGATGCAATTTCATTCTTTTTGTAGTTTGATGTCTGGTTTTCTCTAAGTTATTTATGAAGACACAGGAATTCCCTTCCCAATTCTATATTGCTGACTCCTTTGTCATAAATTAATTGACCACATATGTATGGGTTTATTTCTGGGTTCTCTGTTCTATTCCATTGATCTGTGTATCTGATTTTTATGCCAATACCATACTGTGTTGCCTAATGTAGCTTTGTTATTCTTATTTTTAAGTTAATATGGTTCCATTTTTATTTTATTTATTTACTTATTTAACAGAAGAACTTTTTATAGGGTAAAATTCTTGAAAGTTAGATAACTTGAAAGTTAGATAACTTTCAAGAATTTTACCCTATAAAAAGTTCTTCTGTTATAAGTCATTTATAACTAGAGCTAGAAATAAGAGTGGACACCCAGGCCTCCCTGATGGTGCAAGGGGTTAAGTCTCAGCACTATGAAGCTATCAGCAGCCACTGACTGCATCATGAGTTTGATTCCCAGTCAAGGAGCTACCCACATTGCACAGGCAGCAGACCTCTCCTGTCTCACCTGCTGCTCCCCTCAGCAGTGTATTTCAGTCAATCCTCCTTTTCTGCTCCCCACTCTATCTCTGGTGAATCTTCTCACCCACCCCACACCTCAGGCCTGCACCCCAGCTCCTGTATGCATAAATATATAAATCTTTTTAAAAAATAAGTGGATACCATGTGAAAATAGAGATAATATAATAAGAAAGATAATCAAACATATATTGATTTCATTTTAATTAAAAATTATTACTCTTGAATATTACTATTTATTATACATTTTAAGTTTAAGGAAAAAGAATTGCCAAAAATCAGCCATGTCATGATAAATGACATCACATCATCAACTGGATTTCCCATATAATGAATTGTATGGGCATAAAGACAATGTAAAGCTCTTGTAAAGAAAATGCAAAGATTCTAATGATGATTAAAAATTTAAAACAGAAAATAATAAAATTTCCTTTAGAAGCTATTAATTTTTGATAAATCAAAAAAGCAAAATAGCATTTTTCTCAGTTATTACATAAAAGAAAATCATCCATTTTGTTGAGAGATTGGTTTGACCAAGAAAGATGCATCAATAAAAAATTAAATTTGTTTGTGTATTAGAAATTCATATGACACTGTCAGCAGAAGAATGCAAATCAATTTACATGATAATACAAATTGATGAATGCTTAAGGCACTGCTGCTAGCCCAAAGAGAAGTGGTCAAATCATAAGAACTAAAGGACAACAACAAACAAAATCTTCCTTACTTATCCTGATATGTTGTCTAATAACAAGTGTATCCCTACCACATCTGTATCATATTTTCTGCCTCATGTGTGATTTAGTTCCATTTAAGACAAAGCTATTCAGTCAACCACATGGTCTTCTCTAGGATTTATATCTAACTTCTGGACCTGCAGTGATAATAATAATGTTAATAAAAAACTTAGTTATGCCTATCTAGCACTTACCATGTGCCAGCCATTGTTCCACGCACTTAGAATGCTTTAACTAATTTAGTTTCTATCATTCCCTCAATCTTCACTCCCCCACCTCATTTATAGATTAACAAATTGTGCCACAAATAAGTTAAATAATTTGTCTGAAGTACACAGTTATGATGAAGGGCCTGGGCTCTAAAGCCCACACTACTTTCACTAATGATGCCATATTTCCAGGGTTTTGCCTTTGCTTTTCTGGCTCAGCCTCAGAAATGAATTAATATATGTGTAGATCTTTCTGAAGTTGCTAGTAGTCTGACATTCCTGGAACAATTTACCCCATTCCGTCATGCTGCCTTCTAGGAGAATATGTGTAACTAGTAAAGTTTGCAGTCACTATGTGCTTTCCATGCCAGTTGCCTTATTGACCAAGTTGCCATAATGTTAACTTTTAAATTATTATGTACAGTTTGTAAAATGGAGCCCCCCAAATCACATCGTGATAACTAAAAATAAACATTTTGAGTTGTATAATGAAGTTAGCTCTTATTTGTCCCCAAAAGTATGACTATATCTACACCCTCAAGGATAAACCAAAGAATATAAAGGTTAAAGGCTTTAAGCCATTAAGTAGTACACCAGTTGCTATGTATATATCCTGTATGTATGTGTATATGTGTGTATGAGAAAAAGAAAGAGACAGTGAAAGAGAGAAAGAGAGAAAGAGAGAGGAGATAATAGAGAGAAAAGAGAGGAGAGAGATAGAAAGAGAGAGAGAGAGAATACATATTTAAAAATTCATTTATCCTAAAAATATGGAACTTTTACCCTGTGAAAGACATTGCACTTGAAAAATAAATGGGGAACTGTTCAACAGTTTAAAATCTGGCGGACAAATGAATAAACAAAAAGTGTTGCTTTAGGATTTAGAAAGATAGCTCAAAAAGGTATGCTTATGCAATAATCTTGGAACGATATTTATTCTATAATAGAAGAAAATATTTCTACAACTTCCTCAACAATTGAGTTTCAAAATTGGGTAAGGATCAACTATTAGCAGTATGAAAATTAAATAACATTCCATTTATAGTTACAGCAAGCAAATGAAGTAAATTGAACGTAAGTAAGGAATATTTTAAATAAAAAATGTAACTTCAAAGATTAGAGGGTAGAAAAATTAAAACAACACTATTACCTATAGAAGATATGATTTTATTACTTGTGTGTAGAAAATCTCAATGGATAATTATATAAAGTTATCATGCTTAGCTAACTGTTATTAATGGTATTATATCTTATCATTTTGTTGTCATAACATAAATACATTGTCATCTATTGAGATGACTCCTCATTTTAGAATTTCTCATTTTATCCCTGAAGAGGTTCTAGGGTAGGTTCTATAATGATCTACTATATTTTTTTAAAAGTTTACCTCTCTATTTTACTATGTAGATACGGGGAAATTTTTCTGAAAAAGTATCACCATCCTATGCTTTTTGTATGTGTATAATTAAATAACTAGTAATAACCCAATTGACAAGAAAACTTGTTGAACTTTAGTGGCATATAATAGTTTAGAATAATAACCAAAATTGACTTGTAATATTATATCACAACATATCAGGCTTTTATGTAGTTCTACGTAATTTTAGACCATCCACATTAATACTGCTATATCTATTAGAAAAGCTGAACTTTTTTTTAAAGATTTTTTTATTTTATGCACATAAGCTGGGGAGCAGGCCAGAGGTGTGGGGTGGTGAGAGGGTTCACCAGAGACAGAGCAGGGAGCAGAACAGGCAGATGGACTGAAATACACTGCAGAGGGGAGCAATGGGTGAGGCAGGAGAGGTCTGCTGTGCCATGTGGGAATCTCCCGGCTGGGCATCGAACTCTCCCTGCAGCTGCTGACAGCTCAACAGCACTGCGTTCAACCCACTGCGCCACCAGGGAGGCCCTGAACATTTTTTAATTAATGTTTGTCATAAAATTTTAAGATAAGGGGTTTCTCAGGAGTTTTAAGACTCCCCATATTTTTACTTTCTTTTACTTAATCAGGAAGACTTTCAGAATTTTGATTTGGAGGATGTTTTATCATAGTTATTAAATGGTTTAAAACATCTGCTTAGATTACTAGGAGACAATATTTAATTATCCATTTCACCAAAGTGACAATGATTTTAAAAGCAAATCCTGTCTATATATCATCTGCTTATTTTTTTTTTCTATAAAATGAGGGTTTGTCTACATTATCTTTATGGTAGCTTTCTAATTTTATAGAATTTTGATTCTGTGAGATGATACACATAAATGTCAAAGGAGAAACTGCTTCTGTGCTTTACTGTGAACACTCCTCCAGGATCTGCTGGAACACCCAGTGTCTGGAAATGAATGTTTGGAACAATTTGTGTTTTGCCTGTCTCAATCATTATATTGCTGACCTAATGGGTAGGCTGTGCTCCCATTAGAAGCTTTTACTTTGGCAAAATACTTTTTTTTTTTTTTTTTTTGGCTAATAATTGCAGTGTTTTTTTCTTTTTTTCTAGAGAAAGACAATTAAGACCTCAGGGCTTGAGATGTAGAAGGTTCCCAATGAGTATGTGTGAATGAATAACACCAGAGGGTGGTAGGATGATGTAATGTGATAAGCACAGGGGGAATCAGTTTTGTCCGCTGCACCAATCTCCTAAACCATTAAATTTCTTTATAGTTTTGCAACATATGTCTATATAATTAAATATTGTTAACCATATTAAAATTTTACTTAGTTTCATTTATTTCTACCTTTAAGTATATGAAATCTGGCTCTGTATTCATAGAACGTATCTGTTTCAGTGTTAATGTGCTTTTGAGTTGCTTCGCATTTTTCTTGCTAAGGCTGACAAAAATACTCTAATATCTTGTGTCAGAGAATGCCAGTGTGTACACATGTCTATACTCTCCTGCCCTTTCCAGCCACAGACCAATACTCCATTTCCCAGGCTCCTCTGCAGTTGGTGGGGCTATGTGGCCAACTTAGGGGCAAAGTAATGTGAGCGGAGGTGATGTATCCTACTTGCTGGTTTATTCTCAGAAATCTCCCATGGTCTGCTCTTGTTCTTATCTCGTAGACAATAATAAACACCTAAACTCAGGCATTGGCTTAACAGTCAACCATAGCATGGGTCAGATGTCAGTGAGTAAAAGGCTGGAGAACCTGTTATACTATTGCAAAATTCAGTTAAAACTATTGTCAGTGTAAACTTGGAAAATGTCTTCCACCTTTAAACTTTGGGCTCAGGAAGCTAAAACTGGAAAAAAGGTTTGTAGTGTGAATTCGCTCAGTAGGCTTCCTTTGATAAGGTATCGTAAGAAAGGTATGTAAGGGAAAATAAAAGAGAATAAAAACAGCCCAAAAGTTTGGGCCATGAAAAGAATTAAAATGTCAACTGCTTTTAGATACCATGAAGAAAAAAATTTTTAAGAAGCTTTGCATGGGGATAAAGGCAATCTTACTTGTGGCAAAATTCATATTAAGATGATTTTCTGCCTAAGTTCACTATCTCTGTCTCGTTCTGTCCTCACTTATTAGCTTAACAAAGGGGACACTGAAGAGGAAGCAAAGCAATAAAGCATATTTGAAAATTTTGTCTAAGAGAGAAATTTGGATGTGGTTATAGACACATGAAATGAAACAGAACCAAGTAGATCTTAAGCCTAGTAATATTTTGAGGGGATTTCCACATCAAAGAAACTATTTTCAATATTTATTGCTTTACTGTAAAACAATTTTTGAGATCCTGTTGCCAGTTGAATTGTGTCCCCTCTAAGATACGTGTTTTGAAGCTCTAACCCCCCACTGCCCTATAGTGTGAGTGCATTTGGAACAGAAATGATTGGATTAATATGAGGGACCTCAGTTGATGCTATTACATTCTGACTGGAGGACCTTTAAGAAGAGAACATTTGGATACACTAAAAGACATGAGGGATGTACACATACTAAGGAAAAACCATGAAAAGGTACAGTGAGAAGTCAGCCATTTGCAAGTAAAGAAATCTGAAACTCTCTTTACATCTCAGATGACACCAAATACAGTTATACCCACTTTTTAAAGCTTGCTTTACACCACTTTGCTCTTACAGAAAAACTGTATTGGTACCTATTTTCATTCTCTGAAAGATATCCCAAAAGAATTCTTGCTTTTATGATAAAAGGCAAAATGTGAAATAATGTTCAGTGTTTGTTTTTGGAGCAACTGTTATAGAAGCTGAATGCACCCCGAGCAACACAAATGGCACCACCAAGCTCCTTCCTGGGCAACTATGTTCAGTATATCAGTATCTAGCGACCATAGTTACTTTGCTTTAGGCCATTTCAACTTACGAAAGGTTTCCTAGGAATGCTCTACTTTCTGATCAGGAGGAAACTTATGCCAATGTGTATGCTAATACCATGTTTTTGGACTCCTAACCTCCAAAAGTATGAGAATATTAATTTCTGTTGTTTATCCAGTCTGTGATACCTTGTTTTGGAAACCTTACCAACTAACACAATTTCCAAACCATATTTAGCAGGAAGTGACTTGCAAAAGTATACCAGCCCTTAAGGAGAGTTTCTTCCCCAACATTCATATCAGATGTGGACAAGAAAGATGATAAGTACAAAATAAACTTTTAGGGTAGGGGGGCAAAGTAGCATTGGACCACGGAGTTTCTTTTAGTAATATCAGGGTCTAATTAAAGAACATATCCTACTCCCAGGAAAAAATGTCTATGTAGTTGGTGTTTGCAAGGTTTCTTCATAATTACTCTGTTCTTCCTCCTTCTGAGTGATATGATTTCTTATGGCTATCTTGTTTTTGTTGCACATTTGCTTATGGAAGCTTGGAGAAAGTTGTCTTTTAAATTCATAGGTGGGGGGCCTCCCTGGTGGCACAGCAGTTAAGCGCTGTGCTGTGGAACTGTCGGCAGTGGTGACAGGAGTTCGATGCCCGGTTGGGGAGATTCCTACATGGTGCGGCAGACCTCTCCTGCCTCACCCGCTGCTCCCCTCAGCAGTGTAGTTCCATCCATCTGCCTGTTCTGCTCCCTACTCTGTCTCTGGTGAACCCTCTCGCTGCCCCACGCCTCTGGCCTGTACCCCAGCTTGTATGCATAAATAAATAAATATTTAAAAAAAAGATATCAGTTGGTTCATTTAAAAAAAATAAAAAAATAAATTCATAGGTGACTAGATGAGAAACCCCATCTGGAAACTATACATGACTCAGAGAAGCTAGACATTGAGCTGAGTAACATATATAGATGGGTGATTCTTTCTTGGAAAAAGGACAATGTATTTTTAGTGTGATAATGAGGGAGCAAGAGATATATGGTAACTAAAAGGAGCAATAGTGACAGAAATTGCTCATCAGTCTATGCAATCTTCCTTTCTTTCCATAAAATCAGTATTCCCTATAATTAGATTATTCAGTTTCCTCTACAGTAAGATAAGGCCATGTGACTGAGTTTAGATGTGAGAGAATGTTGTAGGAGGCTATGTCTTCCACTTCTCTGCCTATCCCATATAATCTACCACTCCACATTTATTTTCTTGTCTCCTGACTGGTTAAAGGTAATCCAATATAGGAGTTACAACTCTTGAATTAAAAAGTCACTAGATTAAATAATTATATGAGTCAGAACCCTTACGCTGATTTACATGAGTATGTTATTTAAGCAAGAAATGAGACTTTGATGTATCAAACCACTGAGATTTAAGTGTTATCATAACTAGCATTATGTATGTTGATGAGCACAGAAATATGATTGCTGGATCAGTATCTGCATCAATTTACAAGAAAATGCCAATTTCCTCAATACTCAATGCTTAAGCATATACCTATATGTCTATAGTTACTAATTCCTTCTCAGCTATGCTTTGCGAATATCTTCACCCCCTCCCTTTGATGTGTATTTTTTGTGGAATCTGGTTTCAACCAGTTATTACTTAATCCACTACTTAATAAATGTAGATTATAGGAAATTTGCAAAATTAAAATCTCACCTTTAAAGAAGCAACTTTTAGTAGTGAGTATATGTTACTTAGTTAATGCCCAAGAGGAAATGGAAGTGTAACATAGATTTTCAGAACTACAAGTGGCTTTAAAGAAAATGTACTAAAAACTTTTGAGAATCTATAGTACATCAGGCTTTGAGAAGATGCTTTTTGCATGTGTTCCTTTACTTATCTCAATATTGTTTTTTTTTTAAAGTATTTTATAGAAGTTTCAGCTTTTTGAATCTTAGCTCATTATTTTATAAAGACTTGAGGTCTGAATAAATAAAAGACTTGTCATAAGGTCACAATTTAATGTGTGAAGTCAAGACTATTTCTAGTTCAGTCTCTATCCATCATATGCCACATTAAATCTTCTGAGGAAGTAAAAAATATAAACACACTTTTTTATACTTGAAATCCCAAGGAAAAGGTCTCTTTGAGTCAAGTTCTGACTATAAACTTAAAATATGATTATGGTACTAGAGAGGCATATGTTCTTTACAATTATCTAGAATATATCTTTGAATTTGCATCGCTATTGATTATCTTCTAAAATTTATAATCTCAGAATTTCACTGCTTCTTTTCTGATTTCAAATAAACTAACTTTTAACGAATATTACTGACTGACCTGAATTGCATAGTTTTTATAAAGATATGCTCTATTAATGGTCCTAACATTCAAAATTTTACCTTATTCGCTTTTTATAAGGCATTAATTTACTAAACCTAAGGGAGCATTTTTTATCACAAAAGAAAAAAATAATTTTTTATTTACCGCAATTACAGAATTTTTTTTTGAGTTAATGTTTTATGTTACACAGGAGTGGAGGTTGATCGTCATATGATAATTGATAGATGTTTGCTTTTTTGTAATTCAAGTTTCTGTTGAATATAGTCAGAAAATGATTTAGTTCTCCATTTTCACAGGTAATCAATGCATAAATATTTATAAACTACAGCTGAAAATTATAATTTTGTCAATTGGTTTTTAATGAAAACACAAAAAATATTAAATTTGCTTCCAAATCAGAAAAGAACAGGTAGAAAATTAAATTTCTAATATTACATGAAGAAAGAGCAATGCAGTAGCAAAAAATTATGAAGGTGATTTTATAATATAAGCTACAATTTCTTGTATCCTGAGATTGCTTCTAAAATGGATTATTGAAAGAAAAATCTATAAAAATGTTTCATTGTCTCTAATGTTCAGACCTCTAGTAACATGCACTTTACATATATGTGTGTTATGGATCAAAACAAAATATTTAATCACATATAAATTGTATATTTATCATCTAGATCAAGGAAATTCACATGTCCAGTTACGCTTTAAAAACACTTTACTCTTTCAAAGATGCATTTCCAAATACATCACCTTTGGATAAAAGATTTGCAGTCTTTATTACAGATTCATTCTGAAGAGCACCAGGAAAACAATTGAAATCCTGAAGCTCCAGATGGAGATGACTGTATTCAGAGCAGGAAAAAAGTTTAGTAATAAAAGGAAAGAACTGAAGGACTCCACTTTTGGAAAGAAATGGCTTCTTGCCTAAAAGCTATTGCCAAACACATGATTTTAATTAGGACAAAGATAGATATTCCTATTTATTATTATTTTTTTTTAGGAAACCACTTGCCATACTGATGTATGACATTAGTCAAGCTGCGATTCATGGGGAATGTGGTCTCAGCTCAGTATCAAGAGTAAATCACTTTATGTAACAATATTGTCGTGCATAATCAGGCATTAAAAAACTCATATACATGTTCCCTAACTTGGTCCTCTCAACAGCCACAAATGGGCAAACTATGAAATGAACCCAGGCAATATCACGCTGCCCAGGCTTTGCTGTTGCTCTGGCTGATTAAGCATTTTGTGACTACTAGGTGTGAACATAGTTAGTCAGGCAGGATAGATGGTCCTCACTAGCTCACAGCTTCCTAAGCCTCCACTTCCTTTCTGTTCTTTTTTAAGTTTTAAAGACTATAGTCTGTGTTTTCTCTTGAATTTTCATTCAACATTCTTGGAACACTTTCAAGACCTTCATATGAAATGAAGAGTATTTCTCAATGATCCAAAATTTCATTATTACTCAGGCAGATTGTATGTTTATTAGAATTTGAAATCGGGGCCTCCCCGGTGGCGCAGCGGTTGAGTGCTGCGCTGTGGAGCTGTTGGCCATGGGCAATGCGAGTTCGACGCCCAGCCCGGGAGAATCCCACATGGTGCGGCAGACCTCTCCTGCCTCACCCGCTGCTCCCCTCAGCAGTGTATTTCTGATCTGCCTGTTCTGCTCCCCGCTCTGTCTCTGGTGAACCCTCTCACCGCCCAGCGCCTCTGGCCTGTACCCCAGCTTATATACATAAATAAAAATTCTTTAAAAAAATTTAAAAAAAAAAGAATTTGAAATCATATTATAGCCATATATATATTTATATGCAACTTAATATACTTAAGCAACTGAAGGTACATCATAAGAGTTTAGTTTATCAAAAATAATTTTATTCATTTGCTATTTATTTTATTTATATAAAATATAATAAAAATAGCAGAATAGAATAGAATAAAAAGAAAAGATATTTTACAGTAACTACTTTCACAAAAACAAATTTCAGAGAACAACCGTTTTTCAATGAACAGGTAAGAAAAAAGATAATGTTTTGTTTTGTGATATCTTTTTTTTGTCATTCTCAGAATAGGAAAAGTTCCAAACTAAAAGTTAATTGAAAGTATGGGATCTGTTTTAGAATTTAATCACATTAAATTTTGTGCTCCAGTTTCCTTAGTTGTTTGTGTTTTTTTTTCCCCTGCTCAAAAAGTACTCCATCCAAGGCCAATACTTCTTTAAGTTCTTCCTGGCTATTCAGGCCTTCTAGAATCAATTACTGTTTTACTCATCTCCCTTCATTCTGTGGCCTTGTCCCTCACATTTCTGTTTCTTGCTAGAGTGATGCCAGTAGAACACACTGAAAGATTGGCAGTTCATAAAGGTTTTATTGTTGTTGGTTTTATATTGGCTTATCACTGTGAATACAGAAGGAGAGCATAGAAAATACTTCCAGAAATGCTGCTTTCCTCCCAAAATGTTAGTTTAAAAATTGACATTAAATCTGTTTGTAGTGATTGATTTTGCTAGAGAATTGAGCTACTGGACTTAAATGAACCAATTTATAGTTAATGTGAATAATGAAGCCAAAGGCTTTCTTTTTTTTTCCAATATTTAAGATTGCTCCACTGAGAGTGAAGATTGCTATTTTAAAAGTTCTTCAGTTGTATTTTATTTGGTATATGGCTATAATTTTAGGGTTTACTATGTCTGATCTTTTAAGGTATCTATCTAAATTAATAATCATTTTTGATGGCAAATTACACTGAGAATCACAGTGTTTTTTGATTGAAAATGTTTGACATTTCTTTCCCATCTATTTGTGCTTACACAATTGCAATATGACGCTCTTTGACATGGACTGGTATGCTTCTCCTTTGTTTTAATTTTTACTGTACTGTAGCTTTAGCTTCTATGAATTTGTTGTGAGCTTCAATTAAAATTTTGATAAGGTTTTTTTTTTTTTGGTGGCTTTGTTATGTTTCTATTTCTTGTATTTCACAATAAGTTTAGCATGTTAAAGTGGGTTGCTTTTAAAACTTTAAACTATAATTATCAATGTTCATGACTCTGAACTGTAATAAATAATGGTTTTGAGGATGCTTTTTAAATCATTGGTATCCTCCACTATCTTCTATAGACATGTAGCACTATCATTTGTGCTATCCAAAGTATATGTATCTTAGTGACTGAGGTACTTTTAAAAACATGTGGATAAATAATTGAATATCATTTTTAACTAAAGTTATATATTTGCCAATATTTTTCTCCCTTTAATCAAAGAGGAAAGGGAGATATGTTCCCAGTTTTGATTTTTTGTATAGCTTTAATCCAAATTCTGGCTTCTTTTCAGCTCTAAGCAGTTAAGAATGTATCTTCTTATTCTTTTTGACCTTTGTTTTTTCTTGTCTTTCCTTTCTTTTTCTTTTTTTTTTAAGATTTATTTATTTATGCAAACAAGGGGGGGTATAGGCCAGAGGTGGGAGGGGTGTGTGTGAGAGGATTTACCTGAGACAGAGTGGGGAGCAGAACAGGCTAATATACAGAATACACTGCTGAGGGGCCCAGCGGGCAGACAGGAGAGGTCTTCTGGGCCATGTGGGAAGCCACCTGGCCAGGGCATCAAACTCCTGCTGCAGTGACTCTGGATAGTTTCATAGTGCTGTGACTTAACCCCTTGCACCACAAAGGAGGCCCTCCTCTCTTTTTCTTGAGGAAGTTTTGGAGTAGGAACATGATCTGGGTTGAAGGTGAGCGGAAATTATTTAAAATTTTTAGCTTAATTTCTACATTGATTTTTTTTTACAAAAAAGTATGCATCTATGTTATAGCAGGTGATCATTTTGGGAAAGAGCTTAAGGATATCCTTTCACTATATCACAGCGTGAATTACTCATTTAACTTACTATTCCTTATCTCTTTACATGCAAGTAATTACCTCGCTCACCCATTTAAAATAAAAACAACATAGTCTTTTATATTTCAGGACTTTCTAGTTCATATTTTTAAGAACATCATGGAATGAAAAATAACATTTTTGAGAAATAATCACTATTTGTGATAGTGATTATATGAATATAAATGCTAACCACTAGAAACAAATTGGTACAACTATGTAAATAAGTTATTTATTACTCTTTTAATGAATTAATGCATTGCATATCCTTTAATAATTTCAGGAATTTGAAAAGAATATGATTTTTCTGTGTGGTAGTAGTACGCTAAGAAATTAAAAACAAAGGCATAAATTATAAATTTGACAAGAGAGTTGGGAGGAGAATTTAAAGACCTAAAGAATTAAAAATCCTTATAAGCACCTTTAAACCAAAGAGGACGAGCAAAAATTATATTTTCTGCTGATAAAAAAAGAATATGTTTCCCCATTTCTGTAAATCAGTTAAAATACACTCATAATGGAGTGTGTACATTTGCTTTAATACCTTATGGTAGAGATGACATTGATGAATGTATCTATGGGCAAGTGATCCTGAAATGAAACATCTCATGACCTGCAGGTGTTTCCACACTGCCTTACCCTTGCTTGGGGTTGTAATTGCTATTTGCAGCTTGTCTGTGAATTATACACCTTTGCTAAAATTGAATCTTGCTCCTTTCACATAGCTGCTATGTGCCAACATGATCTTCTAGGGCATTCATGGGTAGCTGTCTTTGTCTTGAAATTGCAATTTAAGATACCTATAATATTTGTTTCTTCAATTCACTACCCCACACCTCCCTTACCTTATTTCAATTCGGAAAATTGTTTTAGTCACATTTCAGTTGAAGTGGAATTAAGTCTTGATTGTCATGAAAGCTGTATGAATATAATTAGCAAATCATATTTTTGTGATCAAATTACATTTTTTTAAATTTAGTAATAATTAGCCCAATGAATTTTCAAGGGAATTCACAAGATAGCAAAAGACTTGCAAGTCTTTTGCTCTGGAGACATTTGATTAGACCCAAATTTGGAAATGATTTGAAAAGCATCTATAGTTTCTGTTGATGGTGGAATGCCAGTCTGTTTAACATCAAATATTGGGTGATTTCATATTGAATAAAGATAAATTGAAGTCATTATATCTGTATGACTATATATGTTTTTAAAAATATTGTTAAGCATCCCCTTTATTATCAAGTACAAAATAATTCTTTCTTTCAACTCATATTTTATGTCATACTAAGAGTCTGCCCTTTCTGACTAGTGTTTAATTTTTGCAAATGTTTTTCTTAATGTGTGTTTTCATAGTTGCAAATTGAAAAGTATCTCAGGATATCGCTTTGTTAATATGTTCAAAATAAATTTACTTATTATTATTTTTTTAAGATTTATTTTACTTATACATACAAGCTGGGGTACAGGCCAGAGGCGTGGGGCGGCGAGAGGGCTCACCAGGGACAGAGTGGGGAACAGAACAGGCAGATCAGAAATACACTGCTGAGGGGAGCAGCGGGCGAGGCAGGAGAGGTCTGCCGCGCCATGTGGGAATCTCCCCTGCTGGGCGTGGAACTTGCATCGCAGCTGCCAACAGCTCCACAGCGCAGCACTTAACCACTGCGCCACCGGGGAGGCCCATAAATTTACTTATTTTATTCAATTCTGTGATATTAGTCAAAAGCAACTTGATAGGAAATGCTAAATTACTTCATATGGAAAAACTTGTCTTTTAAAAAACATGAACTTATGTTTATTTATGTTGGAACATTGATAATTTCTAGTAAAGAAGCTTTCCTTGGTGTACATTTTATGCTAGTCCATATACTCTCAATCTACAGTTTTATTATTTTTCCATTATATATTATGCAAAATAATTATGCTAAATGAACAAGTAAATGCTACTTTTAGAATTTTATGTTCAGCCCGAGTAATACAGATTGCAGGTTTTTCCCACTACCTAAAAGTAGAACATTCCTCTGAATTCTTTAATATGCCAAAATGGTGTAAAGTGAAGGAACAATTACCATTAACTTACATGAAAAATAATTGAGCATTTGCAGACTCAAAAATTGACCTAGCAGGTCACACCAAATAACATGTATAAATCTAAAACAGCACTAGTAATAAAATAGTGCATAGTAAAAGTTGGAATATGATAAGTATACAGCCTGTATAATGTAGTTCTGGGGAGAGGGCTTGGCAGTATACTCTTGCTGCTCTGAGTTCGAGTACTCCCTCTAGACAGTTGCAAAACAGATGTTGAATGCTATTTTTAATTTGTGCCTTTTATTTTAAAAGCAAAGATTCTTTTTAGATTTCTTTCAGTTGTCGAAAACAAGTACCAATATAGGTCTTTCATAAAAGTAAAGTAATATCATACAAACTTTTTAAAAAAAATTTTAAAGATTTATTTATTTATGCATACAAGCTGGGGTACAGGCCAGAGGCGTGGGGCCTGTACTCACTAGAGGGTTCACCAGAGACAGAGTGGGGAGCAGACCAGGCAGATGGATGGAAATACACTGCTGAGGGGAGCAGCGGGCGAGGCAGGAGAGGGCTGCCGTGCCATGTAGGAATCTCCCAGGCGGGCATTGAACTCCACAGCGCAGCGCTCAACTGCTGTGCCACCAGGGAGGCCCAGTACCACACAAACTTTTGAAAAGTGGGGAATAAGTATATTGACTACTTGATATTAACTCAGAAAGCTGTAAAGTTTGAAAGAAAGCTAACTTTGATACATTTGTGGAATAGAATTGGTCTAGATTAAATAACTGCATGTTTGCTCATAAAGCTGAGTCCTGATGGGGCCAGATATAACTAGCATTTCCATGTTGAGGGGGAAGGGAAAGATGGCAGTTTTTACACATTAGGATGATGTGTATTCTATACACTGGATTCCCCCCACATACATTATCCATTTCAGGCACATTTGTGTACTTATTATACGCTACACTCTTGGGATATATTGGTGAACAACAAAGGTATAGAACTGACTCTCTAGAGCTTGTAGTCCACTGGAAGATTCAGACAAACAAAACAAAAGCATTGTTAAATAATGATAAGTCACAGTGACTGTTATCAGGAGATGACAGAGGAGAACGTACAAGTGACTTACCTTAGGAAAATCCTCTCTGAAGAGGTGACTTTAGTCTGAAGATAAAGGTTAAATTTGCAGAGGAGAGGGAGCTGTTTGGATTGAGGACAAGAGCTGGTATTGAAGAATAGAAGAAATGGGAGGTGGGCCAGTAGACCATGAGCACAATGAGGGAGGTGGAGAGGGAAGCCAGGAGATTAGCTGGTGCACATCTAAACATAACTATATCTATATGTACCTGTACATACACATACACACATGATTTTAGAAACAATGTAATTCAATTATTTTTATGAATCTGAAAACACCTTTTAATCTCACTATTTTACATGCTATATGAAGATATGATTTAAATCCCTTTAAAAGTCAAGATTTACACTAAGACATTTGAATGAAGCCCTTTCCACAGTACTGTACCCTCCACCTTACATGCACCAACCTGTCAGGCTCTATTTTAAGAATTATTTCCCAATAGAAGATTGCTCCATCATGAGAAGCAGCAGTGCTTTAATGTCTCTATTTTTTGCTGTATTTAAAAACCTTTCTTAAGTTAAAGAAAATTCCCTGACACTGAAAGCAGACTGTAACATGTACTCACACGTGAACACATATGTATAATACACATTCATTTTCCTCCCAGATCTACAAGATGAAGTAACCTGTGAAATGAATTAAAATGCTCGTCACCTACTAGATTGTGGGCAGAGGGCAGTCTTTAAGACCCAGCAGCATAGTATTTGTCTAGAGAGGAAATGTTGCTTTTTGACAGATGAGAGAAATCCCCTTAGTGCTGGCTGTGGGAAGACAGAAGTGAAGTCAGTCACCTGGTGGTGAAGGCCAGTAAAACAGCAAAGCCTGAGGAAAATTTTTCTCTCTCTCACTCCTGCTCTCTCTCTCTCTCCCTCTTTTCTCGCCTCTGTAGGATCCACCTCCTATTCTCTCAACTCTTTTTAGCATAACCTTCAAAGGAGAACGTTCCCTTCAGACTTTATTATCTTCTTTTCCTCACTGAGAGAATACCTCTTAGCTGCAAGACATTTTTCAAGTCTATGCAGGACTTCGGGGATTTGGTTATCTTGCCAGGGAAATTGATCATTGCTAATGCTGGGGACTCACAGTGTGCTAAATTAGCTAGCAGAGTAAGCCTGACGGCGGAAGCTTTTATCATATACTCTTCTCTTCAGTTTGAACACATTTGCTTGAAATTTGCCGCATGATGCTGTCCAGGGAAGCAGCTTTTTTTCTTAGGATGCAGCAATTCGCTGGTTTCTAAGCTTATTGCAGAAGGAAAAAAAATAATCTTAAATAGAGTGGATTTCCCCTCCTGCTTGATTCGACTGAGCTGTGTTGCACCGCGATAAAGATCACCTGTCAAAAATCTTTGAAGAAGTAAAACAAAGTGAATTATAATTATTATTTATTTATTTTTATTATTTTTAACCGGTGGAGGCGGCGTGATCACGAAGAATGAGACTGAGAGAAGCTGTCAGGGCTTGGAGGAGGATAAAGCTGAGTTTAGGTTGGAAACTAAAAGACTAGATTGCTTTTTGGTACAACTTGCCCGGTTCCTCTCCACTTCCTTCAGTTTCGCTCCATGGACAGATCAACAAACCTGGACATTGAGGAGCTCAAGGTACGTGATCCTTTGGCGCGGGTGTCTTTCTTTCTCGCTCTCGCCTGCTCTCTTGCTCTGCTCTTTATTTCGCTGCCTTTTCCTTGCGCTGCTAGAATAGTTGGTGGCCCCGTGGGACGGCGAGTGGGCATTTGGGGTGAAGTGTACCCGAGCGCAGGCGCCCCTCCTAGGGCCGAGGACAAGGAGGGAAGCTTTCTGGAGCTCGGCTTGCACTCTCAGGCTGAGCTCCCCTCCCTGCCTGCTCCTCCTGACAATAGTCATCCTCTCCTTCTCCTCCTCCTCAGTTACTGTAGCACTTTGGGTGCAAGACCAGGCGCCTAGTGCCCGTTAGTCTCAGCCCTGGAAGGGGTGGCGGCAGCAGTCTCTGCTCGCTGTCTCCTGGTTACCCAGCAAAGTTGCCAGAGCTGCGCGGCCACTTTGCCACCTCTCCGGGCTGGGAGTCCGCTTCTCCCTCCGCCCGACCCAGGCACAGCCTATTTCCGCTAGGCGATTTGCTTTACAGAAGCGTCTGGGGCGACGGCTGGTTTTTATTTCCGCACTTAATGAGACCCTTTTCTCCCACGACCGCTAACACGGTCTCATCCGCAGCTGCATTGTGCCTGAGCGCGAGCTCGTGTTCATTCCGGGGCCGGCTGCAAGTGAAGGGACCGGCGAGGCTTCCCCGCTGGCCGGGCGACGTAGGAGCCGCGGACGCCAGACTTAAGCACCCCCGCGCCCGAATGGGTCTAGGGAAGTGCAGAGCCGAGCCGACAGGGAGTGGGTTCGGCTGCTTAGGGCCGGGGTGGGGGTGGAGTGTAGTGGGGGGCGGGGCTGCACCTCCCCCTCATCCCCCAACGTGCCTGCGGAGCTGCGCGTGGTCCGGGACCCGCGCGGCGACCGGCATCCCCCTGCAGCTTGTTGGGGAATCCTCGCCTCGCCCTTTCCTTCCCCAGTCTCTGGCTCAGCTGCAAAGGTAGGAGCGTCCAAGCTGACCGTTTGCCCCAACGCCTATGGCCAGTGCCATCTGCAGTCCTTAAAAAGAAAGGAAGAAAACTGAAGAAAAACCCGACAATCCATAAAATAATTTAAATGTCCCGCTCACTATAAATGAAAAAGCGGTGAAGGGGGCGAGACTGGGCGCATACTTTCCTTTCATTCCCCATCCTTTTTTACTCCTAGGCATTTTCTACACTGTGCAATATTGTTTCAGAGGGTGGTTGTTGTTGTTGTTGTTATAGATACTCAATTCAGATAGACTCTTTGTTCAACCTTGAGGACTTTTAGGCACCTTTTACCCACTGAGTAAACTTGACTACTAAAGGTTTGTTCTGATATGGAATATGGGAACGGAATTGGGGGAAATGGATTTGCCCATCAAGTTTAGAAGGCTACTGAAATCCCGTGTAGAGGACAAAAGCTGACTTGCAGATTGCCCTCTGCCCTGGCCACCTTGTGTACCCAGCCCCAAGCCCAGTGCTCCTGGAATGTGGTTTCCAGATCTGCTGGCTTTCTAAATTGCTTAAAAGAAGGACAGACAGTAGAGAACTGTGGCATATTTTGGAATGGCCTTTGATATGGGCTGTCGGTGAAGGTGGAGTAGGGGGAAGATGATCAGAAGAACTTAGTCACCACTACTTTTACTAATGGTTTGAAGAAGTGATGTTTGGAGGGGGCATATTTGCTGCTCCAGTTAGAGTTGGGAATAACAGGTATTTGTGTTATGGCCAGTATCAGAGTTAGTAGACCTGGGTCTGAATAGAGGTATCCTGTATTCCCTATAATCTGTGTAAGATGTTAAATTAGGATGCATTTTCTTTGTATTTGAAAGTAGCCCTGGCTGCCTTTTCCCAAGTAATCCAATCTCTGGGGGAGTGTAGTAGTTAATTTGATATGCAAAGGAGAGTACTTGAACAATGTTTGTGAGGTATATATCATGCAGAGACAGTTTCAAATTATATTATTTTTATTATTGTTATTGTTGTTGTTAAAGCTTAGGGTATGGCACAGTAGCAAGCTCTTTCTTTGGAGACATGGAAAAGAAAATGATTTGAAGTGATCATTTCACCTGACCCCATTAGTTTTCTACTTATTTCCCTCTGAACCCTGGCACTATTAAATTGTTTAAATCAGTAAAAGAGCAAAACTATTGTGGAAACTCCTGTTTTGTTTAGTAGAAGATCCCAGCTTAACCCCCAAATGATTACATATAAATTCAGAGATTCTCACAGCCAGGGTGTGCTAGAATTTGTGTGGAGAAGTAGCCCAGGGTAGAAAGTGGAAGGCTTGGCATATGGGAGTGTATTGACTATGACTGACTGGGAAGAAAAGAAGGAATATTAGAAACCAAGATCTTTTGAAGTTGCTGAAAAATTTTGTCAGGGGCAAGCAGATATTGAGTCAAAACTGGCAACACAGGAGAGGTAGTCAAGCCTTATTAGAAAATGTTTGAGATCCTCCAGTTTGGGAAGTAAATTTGTATTGTCAGGTTTGATTACAATTCTGGAACATAGAGGATTTGAAATACTTACACTTTGGAATAAATACACTTCAAAGACACAGGTGTACTCCGTGTGGAGTAACTTGTCAGTATTTCCTCTCATCAGCAGAATCCTTTGACTTGGATTTTCTAGATAATTCCAGTTGAAGTTATTTTCTGGTAACTTCTTGCTGAACAGACCCCGATGATGGTCAGTGGGGAGAGGAGGAAAAAGGGGGGCTCCTTATTTTTTGTATTGTTTCCTTGTTGATTTTCTATCCTGTGATTCAAGGACCCTTAGCTAAGGCATGCCTAAATAAAAACTTTAGTTGCTATGATGTTTTAAATACATGGAAAGAAAAATAAAGTTTACTGCCATTTGATATATAAATGTGCATAGTAATATTCAAGAATACTGTTTAGTTTAGTTTTACATCATATCTGTCATTATTAGGTACAGTTGCTTACTCTAGGTTTCAAGAAAAGAAAATTCTGGTAATTCTTAGTTTGCAGGAAATTCTTTTCCTTTTATGAGATTCTAGCAAAGAATTTATTTTTTGCTATGCTGGATGTGTTGACACTGATTTTTATATGCTGTTCAGTAAATAGTGTAGTCTTTTGTAAGTTTTTAAAATAATGATAAGTTTCAAGAATGAAGTGTTTATCCATTATTGTTTTCATGATACTAAACATAGAATACATATTAAAAGATATGCTGGTGGAAACTACAATAGTTATATATATGTATATGTATATGTGTGTATATATATCTTACTAATGAAGGCAAGCATGTTTCATCTTCCTTTCTGCACACAAACTCCTGATGAAACAGATCAGTCTTGAAAAGAGATAGAGCTCTCATCCAAAGAATTTTGGTCTGTTTCTTTCCCTTTGATCTCTATTTGTTTCTTTCTTCAATAAATGTATAAACTTTACTCTGGATTTTGCCTTGGTGTTTGTTTAAAGAAGAAACAACATCAAACAACCCAAAATATGGGTTACTGCTTTGGAAATGTGGGTATTAATGAATGTTGATATTAGAGAAAGCACCCTCTATCCTAGAACATCTGAGTTATAGAGCACATTTAGTAGTTGATATTTAAAATAACAACTTTAGCTGTTATTTTAGCTCCGTAGTTGTCCTCTTTTAAACAACATGTATTATACAGTAGAACAGAAAATGCCACTAATTTTTAGAGCTGACACTTATATAAGTTTGCTTTTGTAGCTTTTATAAGAGATATTGAAAATGAATAAATGGTAATATTTAAGTAGCATATATGACTTAATGCACATGACTTGGTGATTCTTTTTCTCATCTTTTTGAAATATGGATTTTAATCACCTGTATTAATTTTGCAATCAAGAAATCATGCTTTCTGTTGCTAACCATATATTTGTGCATAATTGTAGTTTGCTTGGAAATTAAAAACATAAAATTCATCAAGAGTATAGTAAGCACAGCTTTTTCAGTCTTATTCAATTCCAGCCTTTATTTATTCATTTGTCAGTATTGTACCTTTAATTAGGTAACTGGCTAGAAGTTAAAATGGAATTTTTCCATTACTTGCAGAAATAAATAATATATTACTGAAGTATTTTCTTATTCACAAAGATATGATAAACTACATAGTTAATACGGAGGTACATGAACAACTTTTCGATAAATGTAACTGAACTTGTTTAAGTTAACTACGAGCAGTATAGTCACTGTTGCATAATTTTATCTCTTTAATTTAAAGAAAATTTTATCTGCAAAGAACTTGAAACTTGCCCCAGATCAGCTAGGAGAAAGTTTCCTTGAATAATACAATTAGGTCATTAAGTTAGCATTGCATGCGTGAGAAATAATAATCAAGCAAAAAAATGCATAGGTGTTTAAACAACTGGTTGATTAAAAAATGTTAAGGTCTGAAATGAAGTTTACAGTACATTCATCTACAATTTCAAACACATGAGAGTTGGTGCTTAGAGGAGTTCTAAAAATTTTTTTTCCTGTTTCATCAATAAGACACAGCTCATGAAAGTCAAGCTCACTGCAGTGTGGAGGCTTGTGATGAGTTTAAGTAGGTTTTTTTTTTTTTATGTTAGTCATTCCATAGTGAAAAATAGTACTCTCTAACAAATACCATATTTTTAGCAACCTGCCTTATACATTCATTTCTTGGCTTAGAATAAGAAACATACTTGTGGAATACTGAATTATTTGACCTCTTTTATATCTAAGGAAATTATAACTATTCTCCATCCAGGTCTGGTTCAATTCTCTTGATAACAGTACCCAGTCATGAATATGTAGAAACAGTTAACCTTGATTTCTTCATATTCAGAATATGGACTTATTTAATTAAAGTTGAAATAAACAGTAGTGCAGCATTTATATATATATATATATAAATAGGAGAGATGAGGAACATGTTTGACCTAGGTGGAAAGAAAATTAAGAAACACACATTAGAGGGTAGTAGTATAAATGACTATTTTAGAAATTGTCAGGGTCCTGCTGTCATCACTAAACATATATTCCAGTCTCTTTACTAGCTATTACAGCTTCACTGATTCCCCCAAATTTGATATATTTAATAATATGTCAAATTTCTTCAATCCAGTAAGAAAGAATAGTTCAAGATTTATGGACTCAAATCAGAGCTACACAAGATGCCTTAATGCTATAGAACAATAATCAGCATAAAATGTCTTTTGGGACAGTCCTTCTGTTTAATATTTAGTGAGGTATTTCTCATACTATATCAGTACTTCAGCTAAACCATGATATGCCAGAAATTACAACCATAAGTTTCTAAGGAGACTAATCATGTACTTTTCAAATGTCTGTGAAGTTTTTGCATATATACATTTAAATTGGTAGTTGTATTAATGAGTATGTGTTTTCATGTCAAAATAACAGTTTATAATTTTAAATGTTGATGATTGTCCTTGATCTTTGATAAAATCTTTAGTTTCTAAAGCTATGTGACTAGAAATTAGCATTCTTATTTTATATAAGTATAGATTTTCATATGCTAGCACTTTTTGGGAAAATGTTTAGAAGCATGAAGTGATCTTACATCCTCAGTGAAACTTACTAGAAACTTCTAGGCCAACCACAGAATGAACACATTTAAGCATCAGCATGCCTCCAAGAGAATTACAGACTCACACCCAAAGAATTAAAAATTTCTACTAGTGCCTTGAATTTTTCTTCGTGCTCCTAAACAATAATTTTGTAGATTCATTCTGAAAAGTACTGTCAACCATGATCAGATTTTAGAATACTTATACTACCTTGTTGGTATTAAATAGGTTATCTAGAGTGTTATACACCAAGTTGACAGCAGAAACCTTTAAAAATAAAGGATTTCATTATCCTGCCAGAGAGGCGTTAATTGCCATGGCAATGTCCATCAGGAAAACAAGAGCTGAAGCTACAGCCTTAGATGTTAATTGAAACAATCAGCCCCCCCCAAAAAAAATGGAGTTCAGCAGCAGTTGGAAATCAGAGGCACCCCAAAGTATTAAAGATCTCACTCCAAATCTAACCTGTAAGGACAATCACTTGTGTGGTGGGAAGGGCAGTAATTTGGTTGACATAGTAGATGGAAGTCATTATTTAAATGTAGGCTTTGCTGTCAACTGGAGGTGACATCTTGGACATGGGTTGTAATCATTCGCTCCAGGTTTCTCAGGTGATGGTGGTGTTACAGGGTGGGAATTGGATTTGCTTAGTTGGTTTTGTTGTAATCATTTTCAACCACAGCTGAATGATATGTTCAAACATTACCTTCTAAACAACCACAATGTCTAATGCCAACAAAAGAGTGTCAGCCCTGGTTCTATAGAGGCTGGGGGATCTTTGGTCTACTTTCCTTTGGTCCGGGCAGGACTCTCTTTAGAAACATAAGCCCGAGGTAAACAAGGTAAAACCTTAGGAACAGTTGGTCTCCAGGTCTGAGAGTCTAGGACTCTAAGTTCTTTTTTGAGAATGACGCTGTGCCCACCTCATCAACACTTGTATCTTGTCTCTTTGATACAGGCTCCTCTTATAAGAGTGAGGTGGTAGCTCATTGTGATTTTGATTTGCATTACCCTGATGATAAGTGATGAGCATTTTTTGCCAGCCTGTCAGCCTTCTGTATGTTTGTCAGCCTTCGGTATGTCTTTGAATTTATTTAGCTCTTTGCCCATTTATTGATTAGGTTATTTGTTTTCTTTCTGCTGACTTGTATGAATTCATTGTAGATCTTGTATATTAGTCCCTTGTTTGCTGTGTGATTTGACATGCTTCTGGAGAACATTTTCCTCAAAGAGGCATAGTTTCTGTCATTCACCAGAATGACTACTTAAGTGACATGAAGAAGAGGGCACAACAAACAGATGGACTCTGGGTGATGGATCAGGCAGATAAACATTGGTAGTGCCTTACATGTGTGTGTGCACACACGTGCTTACACACACACACACACATTCACTTTCTTGATGTCTCAGCTGAATTATTAAGGCTGTAAAATGTGAACATGCTGAATTACCCCTAAATAGTTAAAAGTTCAAACCTCAAATCTATGAAATCCAGGAGCCTCCTATAATCTTTGCTGGAGGCATGTTATGCTTCACTTAAACTAACCCGCATATTATCATTATCTAACTTCTCTTCACATTGGTTTTTAAACTCCTATCTTTCTTTAGAATGCCTATAAAAATACATATTATCTACCTAAGATGAAAGAATATTTAACTCGTTAGGTATGAACAACCAGTTCAGTCGCCATCAGCAAGAGCATTTTTGTGAAACATTATATTATAAATCAACGTCATGAATAGGAAAATACTATTATCATGGTGTATTTATATGTAATCAGAGTATTTGAGGGTTTTGTTTTTTTTTTAAGATTCACCTTTCTATGCATACAAGCTAGGGTACAGGCCAGAGACATGGGGTGGTGAGAGGGGTCACCAGAGACAGAGTGGGGAGCAGAACAGGCAGATGGATGGAAATACATTGCTGAGGGGAGCAGCTGATGAGGCAGGAGAGGTCTGCCATGCCATGTGGGAATCTCCCCGCCAGGGCATCAAACTAGCATCACTGCTGCCGTCAGCTCCACAGTGCAGAGCTTAACTGCTGCACCACTGGGGAGGCCTGTATTTGAGGGTTTTTAAAATACAAATCAGAAGGAGACATGAACTACTTAAGGAGGGAAACTGTTTACCTAAAGATTTATTGAATTTTATTCTAGGTTTTTACCTGCTCTCAATATGAGACTCATGAAAAATAATTTCTATCCAGTTTATCCAGGATTAGGATGTACTTCTAAGTAAATGATTTGAACATGATCTCATGAATCTTTCCTTCATAAAACTTATTCTGTTGCCCTTTTTGTCTTAGTGACGCACTTTTAGTAAGTATTGTGTTTTAAACTAATCCCTGGCCTCATAATACTTTTTTTCTTCATCATTACTAAATGCTTTTGCAAAGAACTAGTGGTTATAAATACATATATATTTAACGATTATTAATACCTTTTGCAAAGACTCAATTATTTTCATAATGCTTTAGTCAACATGTCTCAATGTTTTCACATCTCTTTCAAACAGTTTATGTCTCACTGTGCTTTTCCTTTAATTTTCCCTGGGCTACAGGCTGAGAAAGTTTAAGTTACCATGCTCTGCATATGCAGTTATGTTATGCACATGACTTTCACTGCATGTAGTCATTTAACTTATGAACACTCTTGCCACAAAATGAAACCCACTATTATCTTAAAGTAAAAGACTGCTATTTTATAGCACCTGCTATCATAATCTTCTTCTAAGATATTCTGTCTTTAATCATTATTACTTTTTTATTGTTCTCAAATTTGGCCTTTGTAACATATGATCACCTGTGTTTCTAAATCTGTGCCTCCTACTGCCTATTACTTTTGTCTGGTGTGGAGACACTATTGGAAGAAAAAAATTAGTGAGCTCATCTTAATCAGCATTTTGTTTAATTTTTCTGATTACTTCGTAAAATCAATGTTTCGATCTGTTGATTGCTCTAGGTAGCAGAGGCAGTTCAACTTTTAGGTATTATAGCTCATCAAGTTTCTTAAAGTTCATGCTTGAGTCATGGTTCAGAGTAAGCAGTTGCATGCACAGTGTTATGTTGTAATGATAAAGGTTCTCATTAGTAAAACATTTCAGAGAGAAATTATGAGTATTTAGTAATTATGAATGTGAAATATACAGCTGGATTAGGTTAAACATTTTTGGCACATGGCAAATGCAAGAGAGGATCTTCCATTTGCTACTAATAAATGCAATACTAATATCTTGTTAAAACAAAATAAATACTAATATCTTGGTCAACGTGTATTTGTTTCAGACTTTCTTAAAATATGAGCAACTCTTAACATGTAATTTTTTAAAAAATTGACTTTAGGGTGTTTAACAGTGTCTCCTTGGTGGTGCAAGGTGTTAAGGCTCAGCACTATGAAGCTATTGGCAGCCACTGCAGCACGAGTTTGATCCCTGGCCAGGGAGCTGACCCACATGGTGCAACAGACTTCTCCTGTCTCGCATGCTGCTCCCCTCAGCAGTGTATTTCATTGATCTGCCTGTTCTTTTCCCCACTTTGTCTCTGGTGAATTCTCTCACCTCCGGCATCTCTGGCCTAGACCCCAGTTCTTGTATGCATAAATAAATCTTTTTAAAAAAGGTGTTTAACATTTGCAACTAGTAACATTTTGCTTTTTCTATATCTGTTTCATATTTACATCCACCTGAAGTGAAACCCAGTAACTTTTGAAAAGATATCATTTAGACATAATATAAATTTTATATTATTTCTGAGAATATACTATCTCAAATTAAACAGTTAGTGTTTAACTTAACTTCATAGACTTGTATTAACTCTAAACATTTTCTGTGCATGTTGAGAGTATGATTTTTTGTCTTCTCTGTCGCAATTTCTTATCTTTTATGAGATGCACTACCATTCTTTTTTTAAACTCTGAGCTCATTCAAAGTTGTAGAACTGTACTTTAGTGTTTACCACTATATACAATGCAATCAAAATCCCAAACACTGAAATCTCATTTTTCCCACTTCTTGTTTTATGATGAATAGTATTGAAACACAAATGAACAAAAACAACAAGAAAAGCATTAACTAAAATTTGAAAGTGAGCAGCACTTTAAAGCTTAATTGAAAATGAAATCATGGCTTTAAGTAAATACAAATATAAACAGAATAAACATTGTGCTCCTACTCCAAAGGAATATTTGACTTTGTCCTCCCCTTTGCCGTTAAATAATATAGTGTCTAAATTTTACATTGTAAGACCTGTTATTTAATACAGTATTGGCAGAAGTAATCTTTATAGTTCTTTAGTATATACATTGTTGCCTTCTTAGCAAGATTTTGACTTTTTAATATTTTCAATGTAATACAGTATAGAAACTCTAACTATTTGATCTTTCACGCTCAGAATCTTTAAATACCTCTTTTGTGCACGCCCTTTCCAAAGTTTCTCTTTCCTGGAATTTTGTCCATGGTATTTTTCTGTTCACTCTTTTACACATACTTCCTGCTTCATCTTACCTACTCACATAGCTTCTGTTATTACTTACGAGGTGATGATGCACA
The DNA here is from genome assembly GCA_004024925.1 of Scalopus aquaticus. NCBI lineage: Eukaryota > Metazoa > Chordata > Mammalia > Eulipotyphla > Talpidae > Scalopus > Scalopus aquaticus. Next base: position 32,948 of record PVIJ01007423.1, on the reverse strand, counting down.
CTAATGTAAATCCAACTTGCACCTCTCACTTGAGCTACATCCAACCTCCCTAGTTTTTGACAATCAACTAGGAGTTTTTATTTGTAATGTTTCACAGTCATTTGAATCTAACAGAACTTAGGGTCTGTTTTGTCACTGTTTGCTTAGACACCCACTCTGGAACTCTTAGGTTAATTTTCTACTTCTCCCATCTCATCATACCACTCATCTAATTGATCAACAATTCCATAATGTCACATAGTCTAAATTCTCTCCTCTATACCAATTGTTAAAACCCTGAATCAAGTTCTCATCTTATCTAATATGAATTTCTGTTGAAATGATCTCTGGCTTATTCCAAATTTATTATGTTTTTCTTGCAATGATTCTGGTCATAGTGCACTGAATTCTTATCTGGTGTTCCAGTTAAGACCCTAGAGTTAGAATGGGATTAGAATCATGATGAAGATTTATACATTTCTCTTATTCTTAAATCATGTCAGAGTAAGTTGCGAAAAACTGGAAGCTGGGCACCGAGGGTAGGTCTGGTACTTGATGGAGAGGGATATAGAAGTTTGTAGAACTGCTTAAATATATCTTCAAGTATGAAAAAAAAATGATTTCTGAAAACTAGCTCTGATAGCAGACACTGATAAAGCATGTCTAAGCTGTTTAAACTAGGCGACAGAGAACCACAGATTATTTGGAAATAATGATAAATTTTGGTTTTCTGCTTTGATGAAATCTTAGTATCACCCTGTCCCAGAACCATGAATAATGTTTGACAATTTCCTTAGATGATTTTCTTTATTTTGGACAGTTTGGTCAGAATTTATAGTCAAAAAAATTTTTTGCCTCTGAGAATTTGATAGCTCTGTCTCTGTGAGGTGACGCAAAGGCAGTATCTAGCAGAGTAAACTAATGAGGTAGAGAGTCAGGCCTTAAGGAACTTTAATAAAGGTAGGTCAAGATGTTTGTATTATGAAATGCTCGTCATAGCTAATGAATTTGGTTTATTAGTGACCTGTAAATCTACGATGTTGGCTAGTTGGCTTCGTAATGATTTTACCTTGGCTATTCTTAGTTTTTCAGTAAAAGTTAATCATCATAGCAGTTTTAGCTGTTCTATAAGAACTATAATATGGGCTAATTAAGAGTTGGTAATGTAGATAAGCTTAAGTGGAAGCAGAAATAGGGAACCAAAATATAAATATTGTTGATTCCCAGTTGCTTATTTTATAATCTAAACTACTCAACATGATACAACAGGATACTGAGCTTGCTCATTTCCAGGTTATGACCACTGTCTTACTTACCTTCAGTACACACATGTTTTATTATACCGTCACTGACTGACTAACTTTTCCTTAATTACACCAGTTTTTCCCTTACCAAGTAATATTTTATTTGCACTTGTCTGGAATACCTACTTACCTCTTTGCTGAGAGTATTCCCATTTATAGACCAGTACCTACTTCCAGGAAGAGAAGATTGTTTCTTCACTTGGGCTCCTACATAGTCTTAACAAATTGTATGTGTGGAGAAGATGGTCTGACATCAATCTTCAGACTTGGTTAAAATCACTTGAGTGCCAATATAAAGTCAATTTTTTTTTTTAAGATTTATTCATTTATACATACAAGCTGGGGTACAGGCCAGAGGGGTGGGGCAGCGAGAGGGTTCACCAGAGACAGAGTGGGGAGCAGAACAGGCAGATCAGAAATACACTGCTGAGGGGAGCAGCGGGCGAGGCAGGAAAGGTCTGCAGCACCATGTGGGATTCTCCCTGGCTGGGCATCGAGCTAGCATCGTACACTGCCGACAGCTCCGCAGTGCAGCGCTCAACCGCTGTGCCAACACGGAGGCCCCTAAAGTCAATATTTGTAAATATTCTGAGTTTCCTTGAAAAAAATGTTCATTTTTCACTACTAGAGACCAAGTCTTAGTAGATTATTATTTATCTTACTTTTATTTTCCATAATCTATTTTGCTTGTTTAAGCTATAAGGTTTGAAAAATATATTAAAATTTCTTGTTAGGATGGTGTTTTACAGATCTTCAAATTTTTATCCTATATATTTGAGACTTAGTAATCAGACACATATAAGTTTAGAAATATTATATTTTTCTGGTGAACTGAGTCCTTTATTATTATTTAATGACACTTTATATATAGTAATGATTTCTGTCTTAAATTTAAATTTTTCTGATTTTAATATAGCTGCACCAACTTTAATGATTATCACTGTAATATTCCCCAACTTTATTTAGATTAGTGTTAATGATATACATTTTTATTTTGAAGCATTTTATGTAAGTTTTATATTTATCTCTGAAAACAGAGATATATTTTAGAAATCTATTTAGATAGTATTTTACCTTTTATTTACCCAACTTAGTTAATTTATATTTACTGTACTTTCCAGTACATTTGGATTTATTTCTGATGTCTTATTTCATGATCTCTCTTTATTCCATAGTGTTCTTTAATTTTACTATGATATGCCTATATTTGATTTTATTTTGTTTATCTGGCTTGATATTTTATAACTTTCCTGAATTTTTGTGAAAGGAGAAAAATGGAATCTTGTTATTAGAATTTATTTAAGAACTAGTGTTTCATCTCTTTTAAGAAGTCTTCTAGCAACTACAGCCCATGGTGGTTATGCTATACCTTTTTAGATGATAAATATGTTTACACACATACTTTCTGCACTGTTTCTATACTATATGTCTTTACAAAATATAATAGATAGGTATAAAACAAGATTATAGATTGGATTTTATATTTCAAGTACCTAATGTTATCACACTTCTGATACATGTTAGGTAGTTATTATATACTTGTTGATGTGTATTTGCCAATATTTGTTGGTTGATCAGAACTTTATATTGGGGGAAATAGTGTCATCTTTCTGAATTTTCTGCTTTGTTTTTATTTGGTCCAAAGCTGAATAAAAACATGAGTTAAATGATGAATTAGTGGTACCCAGTTACTGTAGCTAATAATTAACCACATGTTCTTATAGATTTACCACCGCCCTGTGGTACTGGCATAAGCATCATTGGGTCAGGTGGGGAAATTTTCCCTTTGTAATTCTGGGGCCAGCTTCTAATATTCACATACCAGAACATTACAGAACTATACTTTATAGCTAATCTTACTGCGTGCTTTCCATGATACAATTAATTTTGAGTTTCCTGCTTATGTTAATGCTCAACCAAGGAGGAAATTTCTTCCTAGTTTTCTTATCCTTGCAATCTGGATACAGAAAGTAGTGACTATAACTTTATTTCAGCTCAATTTCAGATTAGCCATAGACTAGGAGATTCTTAGGCATCCCAAGGTATACTTTAAGTGTTTGTGAAGTAGAAAGCAATCTATCTGGTATGATTTAAGATTCTCTATTTCCCTGCTTCCTGGAAAAAAAAGTATTTCCCAAATTTTCTATAGTCTCATCAGTTAAATAATTCCTTTGAATTAAAATAGTGATCCTCAAATAATACCCTCATGAAATACTAGTTATCTGCAACTAAAATTGAATTTTGGCAACTGTCAATTTTATATTTTCTTTCCTTAATTGTCTTGAGTTGTTGGTAAACTGCTGCTTCTCTGTGCTAGAATTTATTATCAGATTTTTAAAAGTATAACAACAAAATCAGTTTTTTTTAGGCTGAAATCAAAGTTTTGGAATTCATAAAGAGAAACATGACACCCAAGACTTTGACTCTACAAACAGCTTTGGATATGTGTGTGTGTGTATATATACACACACACAAGAGGTTTTATATATATATATATATATATATATATATATATATATATATATATACACACACACACACATACATATATATACACATACGTATATATGTATAACATTGATAACGTTGTGTGATAACAGTGTGATAACATTATATATATATAAAACCTCTTGTAAAAACCCCTTGTAAAATATTTATTTACATAAAATGTAAAAGGCAAGCACTAAAATGAGTATTTGTAAGAGGAAACAATTCTTAATTTTGTGATAGGTAGTCATAGGTGAGAAATAATGCAGTAAATCACTTGTGAGTATTAATATCTAGTGCAAAAGTATTTATCATATTTGCTAGCTTGCAGGTACCTGATGAGATATTTTTTTCAGAATAAGGTATTTTCCATGATAGAAATGGAAAGAAGTTTCTCCCAGTCATTCCTTATCATATCATCACATCTCACTTTCTCATAGTGGCAGTTTCAACCTCAAAATAAACGTTTCAAAAGATTTTTTATTTTTTTCTTCTACAAAGATTTTAAGCTTACTAGGGCAGAGGTTCTGTTTGATCACTATATCCTCAGTATCTAGGGATATTGACATATTATAAATACTTGGAAATATTACATGAATGAAGGAATGATCAATTGAATTATGAGAAAGCCTATGTAAAGAAATCTGGTATGAAGTCTTACATAACCAGAGATCAGAAAAGGACTTCCTAACTATAGTAGAGAGTAGGGAGTGGGGAAAGCAGAAAGTAGAATGCTAGAAAGGGGATAATGTTTTAGTGAGGGAAAGTAGTCCAATTTTTGAGAACAACAATGGTTATCCCTGTGACTGACTGATGCCATTATAGGAAAAGAACTGTAATAGACCATTTGTCCTCTATTTCTTGAGGTGGCCTGCACTCCTGTTAGGATGGATTTCTGGAAATTTTATTTCAACATTTAAATGTTACTTAGCCATAAATAATTGGAACATGATGCAACATCTGACTTGAGCTGGGCCAATTAAATTTTCTCTCCTAGCACATTGATGAAATAGTCTGATTTCAACCCTATCGGGCTCAACGTCCACTTTTTGTAGCAAAGAATTTTTACAAAATCTCCTTTAAATTATCATATAAAATGCTTTGATAATATAATTTACTTGCAAGTAAGTTTTACAAAGTTTCTTTAGAATTCTTTTATAAGTACTTTGATAATACAACCTATTTGCACATAATTCTGAAATATAATGACCCAATTGCAATACAAAGGAAAAACAAAAGGAAATAAGGAAAAAACATTTTATGCTGGCATTTGATGCATTTTGAAATTAAAATGCTAAGACACAGTGAATGTAGAATTTACAACTGAAGATTGGCAGAAATGTTTATGTTATCTAGGTTCCATGAGCAGTGTTGTTGGTGATAACATGACAGTTTTTGAAAGAGTGAGAATCTCTTGGCAACTTGTGAATGAAATAAAATTCAAAATTTCTTTCCATTTACACAGCTATTGTTTTTTGAATAATTAAAGGTGCAAACATTTATTAATGTTTGTAAAAATTGTGTAAAATGAACTTAGGTTCCAAGTAACAACTCCACACATTGTTGGGTTTCCAAAACCCCTCAAATCACTGGGGCAACAGAAATGCCTTAAGAAATTTCAAATATCATCTTAAGGATCAGAATTGCTTCTATTGAAATTTATCGAATTAGCTGATAAAGTAGGTCTAGTTTATTAGTGTTGCTGGAATTTTAAGTGGCTGTAAAGTAAGATTCTAGTCTGCCAAGTGTAGTGTATAGCTGTGGACCTCTGCTACTCAAAAAGAAGAATGAAGCTGAACACAGAGGAGAAGAATATCATTGTTTCCAGCATCCTATATTTCCTTGAAAATATATTTTGCTTCTTACTCCTCTTCAATCCCCCCCCCAAAAAAAACTTTAACTTAGGTTTATTTCTTTCATTTGCAATTAAAATAATCTGTTTTGATACCATCCCCTCTTCTCAAATGCAGAACTGTAGGGTTTTTCGTATTGACTTCTATTTCTTAATCAAATAGTTATTTCCATGTATGAAATTTTCTAAGAGCTTATGTCCTAGTTGAGTCTAAATGGTTCAGAAATTTGATGTTTAGGACTTGATTTGTGTTTAGTTACAAGTAAAAGTCAGACTAGTAGAGGGGGCACGTGGCAAGCAGGGTTCATCTGCCAAGGGCCTGCAGCTTGAATGAGGCTGCATTCTCTCTTTTCAATACCAGTTAACTACTGCCACAGATATGTGATATTAAGAAAACATGCTTGCTACTAAATCTGTGATTATCACACCTATGGAATAAGACTAGATAACAAGAATTAGAGCTTCATTTATAGACACATTGGTTTAACCATGAAGGTGACTTAAAATACCAATTCCTCATATAATGATTAACTCACTAACTTCTAATTTTTAGTACGTAGTTTAGACTATATTGATAAAAGTGAGTTTCCTTTTTTTATTTCATTTCTAAGTATGTTTAGAGACTGATGTTTTCTGCTCTTGAAAATATTTTAAGCTCCGTATTTGTCAGTTACAAATTTATATTGCAGATATGTATATTTCAAACATATTGCTAAAACTGTATGGTGCTTGTAGGAGTTACTTAACAAAATTATTTAATTTTGTTTCTATGCTTCTTTTCACAACTTTCATCGAGTTGCCTTTATATTTTAAAATTGTTTTACAAATGCGCAGACAAAACCAAAACCAAAGAAAAAAAAAAAGAAAGCCTAGAAATCTGACTATGAAATAGATGCTACTAAAGAGGCAGGATGCCCACTGGCCTTTGGCCAAGGATTGTAGGTACGTGGGGGTGTGTGTTGTGGTAACATACATCTGAAGAGTGTGAGCCAACCATATACAGTGTTTAAAACCAATGTTACCTCAATAAAATGGTTTAATTCGCAACATCTAGGAAAGTGGGTTGCACATGTAAACACTTAATGACTGTTTCTCAAGTTAATTAATCTTTGAATGAAAGTTGTTTTCCAATGCTTATCTTCCTGCTTTTCTCACTGAAAATTCATTATGAGACAAAAGTGAATACGTGATTAGAAATAATTTACATGTACAGGACAGATTTCACCTTAAATCTTTGTTTCATTCACTATTCACTTAAATGAGTTGGCTAATAAACAGCAGTCAGGCAAATATGTCATCTATTCAGGCTCCTGAAGCATTTGCTCTGTTTTAAAGTAAATTTATTGGAATATGAATAGTGTCACATTGCAAACCATAGTAAAACTCCCATTGATATCTGATATTCCTAAAAAGAAAATACACATTTTTTTTCCAAATTATTGAATTTGGCATGAGAGTTGAATGGTGAAATACATGACAATATATGAAGGCAGAAACTATAGTTGAAGGTTTTCACCTGATACATCGGAGTTTATAGATATCATTGATTTAGCAATGTATTTTTAGCTTAGCACAGACAGATCAAATTGTTAATTTGAATTTTGCCCAAATCACAACCTTATATAGTAATGTAAATATATAAAAAAGAACTATTTTGTAGAAACACAGAGAAAATGAAGGAACATGGTATCATGACATGAGATAGTTAATACAATATTAAGCTCTGAAATGATTTTAGGTAATAGCTAAGTATATCATGATGATATTCACCCACTTAGCCAATTATCTTATACAAAATTACTCAATACAAAATTGTTGAACAAAGTTTTGTGTACTTCACTTTCCTAAAAGATCTTTACTTTCCTAATCATAGAAACTTGTAATAAAATGAGTTGCTCTCTGCTCATTGAAGGAGAAAGCTAAAGTAATCTAACAGTCTGTAGACGCCCATTAAAGCACATGTTTTCTCTTTGCTCAGCTTCAGAGTTGCATAGATGTGGACTCATTTCTAGCTTCACTTGTGAGTTGCGTGAAGGTGGCCAAGTTATTTACTTTAATAAATGTCTATCCCTCAAATTGCAAAATGGGACTATGTTTGTACCTACCTTGTATAGATTGTGAGACTATAATGAGATAGTTTTGTGGGTGCAGTGATCAATGCTTGAAACAGAACTATCAATTCATGTATAAATTATTATTACATTGTGGTTAATATGATATTCATAAAAGCTGACGAAAATGAGTAAAACATGATCAGGTTGTAAAAAAATGTGTGTGAAGTGGTTTGTTCACCATGGAAAGAGAAGTTGATGAGCTGGCTGTTTGGGACAGTGCTGATAGATGACCCCATAAAAATATATCCTTGGATAAGACTTAAGTGTTCGTTTTTGCATGGCTCTATGGTAGAACTAAATGTAAGTGCTTGAGTTAATAATATCAAAAGCTCTCCAAAGGTTCTTAACTGCCTAAAGGCAGCTTTTAATTTTAAACACTGAGAAAAGTCAATCAGCCTACACCTAAAAATATGCTTTGGAATGTGTTTTGCATGCATTAAAACCTAATTTCACATCTCACCAAGTTTAACTACTTTTTTGCTCAACTAGTCTCAGATTCTGGGTATTTTATTTATTTATAATAGAGCACATAGGTTGTTTAAACTTAACACAGACCTGTATTAAATAACTGTTCTACATATTTATAAATGCACTTTCAATAATGCTGATTTTTTGAGTTATTTTATACTGTAAAACTTTCATCAGAAACTTAAGAAAAGTCATGTATACTATAAATAAGTTGTCCTCCAAGCCAGTTACATAGAAAGCAAGTTACAATAGATTGTAAAAGCAAAAGGTTTTTAAATGGTATTTAAATTACACAACAAATGATCTATATTTTGCATAGAATTGATTACATGTCACTTATCAAAGGAAAATTAAAATCACCCTTTCCTTTGTTCTGACATGTAGACCACTTCAGTATGTAGAGCCATTGTTTTATGAGCCTTATTTCTATCACTTCACATTATTCCAATACTTTATAGAAGAGAATGTCATTTTTTGATTTGTATAAGTACACAAACTAGATTTGTTTGTGTTGTTTGATATTTAAAAACTGCTAAGTAGAAAAATGATTCCTGCAAATAAGAAAACAAAATAAGAAAGCTTTGCCGATGATGTTTCTTTCCACACTTTTTAGTGTGTGGTTTGGGCAACAGGAGGATGAGAAGTTTGATGACAGCCCTACTTGGGTTGGTATAATTCATCATCCCTGAGAGTCCAGTCTTCTGGTTATGGGACTCAAACCAAATCCACCATTGAAATTTGCAAGTTAATTCAGTGATTCAATTCTTAACCTTACTTTGTAGGTTAACATTAGTTGTTTTAATGGTCACTTTTTTTGATTCTACCAATTTTGTGAAAGAATGTAAGCACGTAAGCAAAATATTATGCCTGAAAGGAAAGGCGAGACTCTATCAGTCCTTCCAGAAGATTGTCTTCAACATGAAGAAATCTTTTTTCTTTTTGAAGATTTATTTATTTATGCATACAAGAACCGGGGTGTAGGCCAGAGGTGTGGGGTGGTGAGAGGACTCACCAGAGACAGAGTGGGGAGCAGAACAGGCAGATCTACTCAAGTACACTGCTGAGGGGAGCAGCGAGGTGAGCCAGAGAGGTCTGCTGTGCCATGTGGGAAGCTCCCTGGATGGGATCGAACTGGTGCTGCACTGGCTGCGGATAACTTCATAGTGCTGAGATTTAACCCGTTGTGCTACCAGGGAGTCCCAACATGAAGAAATCTTGACTCTTTTATCTTCCCTTTTGGCCAAAAATCTTTGTACAGCTTTCTTTTAGCCTATATAAAAGAGAGTAGTTCAAGAAAAGGTGGATTTTATTATCTTCTAATTCTAGTTTTCTATCTGTGTGTAACTCTCTTCCCATTATCGTTGCAATTGCTATAACCATGATTTATCCTTCTGATTCTTTAAAATACTTGATATTTTGACAATACAATTCCAGTAAACTAAATAAGTCAGAATGAAAAAGAAGAAAATATCATATGGTTTACTTATAGATGGAACATAGGAAAACCAAACAAAGGATCAGGAAAAAGACAAAATTTACAAGCTGACCATAGATCTGAGACAAGCAGCAGGGAAGGGGGAAAGAGAGGGGTCAAAAGAGGGGAGGAAGAACACAAGGAACTGTGGTGATGGGTCAAGAGTGCTATGGTGGTGGGAAAACTATGGGGAATTACACCTGAAGGGAGAGCAATGGTGTAAGAAAACAAAATTTAAAACAACAACAAAAAAAAAACAATTCCAGAAAACTAAAGTAACAAAAAGTTTTCTATATTCTCTTCAATTGTGAGTTGGTAACAATTGTTATGTCTATGTATTTCATTTGACAGTTTTCTGAGAATTCCGTACACACACACACACACACACACACACACACATTCACAGAACTTCTAGAGAGTCTTTGATATGTTCATGTCCTTTAGAAAGTTTTTGGAAAAAGATAAAATAGTCCATTAAAACTTCATTTCTTTAAATTGAAAATGCCTTTGCTTTCAACATTATCCCCAAGGAATGAAATTACTAGCTCTGGGCAGATGTTACTAGTAAGGATATCAAAGCAGATGGGTCCATGCAAGAGAAATTCTGGACTCTGCTGTGCTACATTAGTTCCATTTTCTTCCTCCTAAACCACAAAGGGATATTAAAGGTGTGTGGTTGATGATAGAAAACTCATGTCAAGGGCAAGCATGTAGCATTCTTGAGGACACAAATTGATATTTATATCTTTGGATTAAAATTTGCACTGCCTTATTACTATTCCAGTTTTCTCATAACCCAACCCCCATCATCCACAAGGATATTTTTCCCGTGGTTTGGATAAAGATGTTTCATCAATTAATTATTAATAAAAGTGCATACTAGTCAATAGAATTAAACAGATCCTTTTAATGGAGCACTCTTAGTGGTTTATTACTATTCCAGATCTCACTAAATCTAATCAGCATTTGGCAGGTCACACTGCTATAGCAAATGGTTCAGTTCAACTTGTCTCGGTGAGGACACTTGATAATTTGAACCAAGAAAGCCTACATTTACTGCTCTTGTGCTTTACAAAACACCGGTGGCAGCCTTCAGGATAGTTTCACACTCAGTGGTCCTGTTCATCCTGAATAACCATTAAATAGTTAAGTGCAACTGCAAACTCTTAAAGGCATCATTAGACAGATAGATGTGGGTGTAGGGGTGCATGTGTGCTCCATACAGAAGTCTAGAAATGAAATCTAGACTTCCCCTGAAGCAAGTTAAGCAGTGTCTCTAAAAATAACAAGTTCAGCAGGATTTCAATTGTTTGTGTTATATTCAGAAGAGTGGAATTTTCCTGAAACTCAAAGTAAGTTTCTTCTTGGGAGTACCAAATACAGTGAATTGAAGGAAAAATATTTTATAGGTAGTTTACATAAACTACTTTATGAAGTGGAAAGCCTTATACAAACTCAAAATGTTACTATATTACTATCTTGAAGAGTAAAGTATTGTCTTAATTATAGCTCGAATATAGCTAGTTTAATGCCACAATATGCTACAATCTACTTCAGTTAACTAAGAGATTTATAAACTAATTTCTTACAGTGTTTTACATATTCAGCAGTCTACACTGTCATTACTTAAAGATGAAAAGAGGGAGTTGTTTCAAGATTAAATGTTAAAAGATGCAAACTAACATGCTCATTTAATTAAGGAAGCATGCAGATGAGTGTGTGGGAAGAATATCAGCCTTAACATTGTGTTTTTTATATTGTATCCTTCACTAGTTTTCATCATAGTCTCATTATCTGAAACTTCTCCTTTCTTTCTAATTGAAAGAACACCTGCTCTTCATTTCTTATTGAGTTTGCTGTTTTCATTTGCTCTTAGTAACATCTCTAAAGACCAATTGCTAGATTATATCCTTAAAATTACTCCTTCAGCAGCCTGGATAGGCAATTACCTTGGAAAGGAGAAGTTAAGTTAAAGTGTTCAAATTTGTGTCTGAAGTTTCTTAAATATGACCTCGATAAGGAATATTCATCCCTTAGGAATATAAATTATAACATGAGTTCCCCACTTCTGAGGAAACTGGCCTGAGATTGCACAGGAATATGTGCATCTCTGGCATGACGAAACAGTCTGATATGAGCTAAGAAGCAATTAGAAACTGTGCAGAGGTTTTAAATTTCAAATCTAATTTTGATTAGTTGATATACTGGATATTATATAAAAGATTATATGCACAAACATATCAAAGTTGGATGAGTTAAAATTAAAACAATCAAATCAACCTCAACGAGTGTTTATAACTTCCAAACATTAAATAGAAGAATCATGTTGGGATTTTAGAGTTTCATACAAATTAAATCACTGTTTAAAATAATTTAAAAAGTAAACATTTTTACCCAAATTCTGTGGTTTTTGGACTAAGTATTAGTTGGCATGTATCTTTGTGGTAAAAAATATAAACATCAAAATATCTGTTTATTTACATTGATAACACTTTATAACTCAAAACAGGAAAAGAAGTGAATAATTTTACTTTTTAGATCATTCTTGTTATAACTGATGTTTTTAATGCTTTTGGTGCATAACTTTTTATTGTACATAAAAATAGACAGCGTTTTCTTATACTAGCATAAAAATTATGAAAGACTAAAGCGAATATACAAAAAATTCTTAGTAGAATTAAATAGGAATAAATTCTGAAGCAAAATATTGGTAATTTATGCAAATTTTAAGCTATCTATATTCTTAAAGATCACAGAATATAAGCTGAACAACAGCAAAATGCATAATTTCATTTAGTTATCCATTCATAGCTTCAACGCTCAGAGTTTTTCTTTATTTCTCTTCTGAGAAGTTTCTTCCCTTGGGAAAGATGGGGAACATTTTTCCACTTGTAAAGAGTATTCTAATAATTGCAAATTTTGCGTTTACCCACTTTCTTAAAACACATAATAACATTACTTTTTGATGGAGTTAATTTTAAGTATCTATGGTAATTAAATATATTATAGGAATCCTATAAAAATTACTTATCACATGTATGGAGATTCCAGTTTCTCCCTAAAATTTATAAATCTATGTAGAAATATAACATTTAGGATTCGTAACTATTGATATTTATTTGTAGGTTGACATTGTATAACAAATGGAAAAGTACTGGAGAGAATTTAACTGATATTTAGCATAATTATTATTGATATTGGTAAGCCCATGTTAGGAAATCATTTATTTCCTACAAACAAATATATTTTTCTTTCACACTTTATATGTTTTATAGGTAGAAACACTGAATTTTTAATAATATGTTTATGTATATTTTCTAACATACCTAACGTATATGATTTTCCAAAGGAAAAAAAATGTGTTTACCTTTGTGTTTATTTTACCTCTGTATGGTATAATGTTGAAAAATACCCAAACCCTGGCTTGGAATCAGAGCAACTAGAGGGGCCCCATCTATATCCTTTCCCCAGAACCAGCTGTGTATTTACCATGGCATTTCTGTTTTGACTATATGCTTGTGTTATTTTAGGCTTAACTTACTATTTGGTAAGATTTGATAGGTTATTTTTTGTATCTGGGAACACGCAAAATTTCTTCCATGTAAATAATGTAGTTGCTTGTTTGCTTTGCACTATTTTGCTTTACGAAGGGCTTCATAGGGGTGTTCTACTTACAGGTGTGTGTGTGGGGGGGTCCTGTATTTTTTGTGTTGTTTAAAATCCCTTCAATAAACAGTTACAATTACAAAAAAAAAAAAAAAAAGGAAAAGAAAAGAAAAGAAAAATATCCAAACCCTTAGAAGACACTTAATGAAAATTTTTAGGGGTATTTCAACTCTTATTTTAATCCTATGGCTAAAACTTAAAAAAAAAATCAATAAACATTAATTTCTTTTAAACTTTACAGGAGCTTATTTCTAATTATAAAAAGAATTATTTTTAAGTTCATTTGTTATAAAATTATGCTTTCCTGATAGTTTCTGTTTTCCAACCTCTCTTTTTGTTAAACTCCCCAACAGTGGAAAACAGATATTAAATACTTTTGTGCATTTAAATGGTTAAGGTTACTCTAGTCATTAGAATTCATTAGAATTCTAATTTTTATTATGTTACTTTAAACACCAACAAGAGGCAAATGCTTTTATATTCCAACAAATCAATTATGAACTACTGCCTAAAAGAAGGAAGGTGAATACAGTTTTATTTCTTAGGTAACAGTGTGGAATTATTTAAGTATATTATAATATTTCCTCCATCTAGCCATAGGTGGTTCTTTAGTCCCCTGGGGAAATATAAAGTCAACACTTTTAACAATTCAGTTAATTTACCAGCTAAATCTTCACATCACATTAAAGAAATTTTATGTCTATTGCCTGAGACAATAAGGTAGCTTTGTTCTCTTATATTTGGGCCCATGAGTTTTTCTTAGGTTAAATCTACATATATAGTTATGTTAAGAAATAACATGTTTTTTTTTTCTTTTTTTTTTAAAGGTTTTTTTTTTTTAATACATACAAGTTGGGGTACAGGCCAGAGGCATGGGGCGGCGAGAGGGTTCACCAGAGATAGAGCGGGGAGCAGAACAGGCAGATCAGAAATACACTGCTGAGGGGAGCAGCGGGCAAGGCAGGAGAGGTCTACAGTGCCATGCGGGATTCTCCCCGGCCGGGCATCGAACTCGCGTCGCCCCTGCCAACAGCTCCACAGCGCAGCACTTAAGTGCTGCGCCACCGGGGAGGCCCAAGAAATAACATGTTTTTAAGGGCCTCCCTGGTGGCGCAACAGTTTAAATCTCAGCACTATGAAGCAATCTGCAGCCACTGCAGCATGAGTTTAATCCCACGCCAGAGAGCTTCCCACATGGCACAGCAGACCTCTCCTGCTTCTCCTGCTGCTCCCCTCAGCAGTGTACTTCAGTAGATCCGCCTGTTCTGCTCCCCACTCTGTCTCTGGTGAATCTTCTCACCACCCCACACCTCTCGCCTGCACCCCAGTTCTTGTATGCATAAATAAACAAATCTTTTTAAAAAAAGAAATAACATATATTTGAGCTTTAGCCACGGCTTTCAAACAATGTATGCCATGTATTGATATGGTGAGAAGCTGGGAAGTCATCCCCGAAAGAGAGCATTCCCCTTCAAGTATAATTAAAAATGAAAAAAAAAACAAAAACAAAAACAAAAAACTAAATGATCCTAAAGCATTCTATAAAACTCTTTGAAAGAGATAACATATGAATCCTGAGTCCAATTCTTAAGAGCTTCCTTTTATGTTGCCCTAATTACAAAATAAAAATGATTAAATAGAGTTAATCCATTAAGGTGTGGCTTCAAAAGGCTTTTCCTTATATCTAGTTCTGGTGCAACTGTGCAGCATCCTTCTCTTCTTGAAGTAAGCTAGAGTTAGGTCAGTATAGAGTAGCTAAATCTTTATAAGAACTCTAATTAAGAATGATGGATCTAAGAAATTTAAGAAGCCCCTTGAGAACAAGAAATCTAGAACTAATCTTGAACATATTGTTTAGCTTCCGTAAAGTCATTTATTAAGATCCAAAAATCAGCATAGAAGAAACCTTAAACCTTTTTTGAATCTCTTCTATGCATGGAAATGTGGCCATTATGAGCAAGATGTAAAAATATGACCAACATACATTCTCAAAGTCTCATATAAAATTTCCATTTGTTTATTTTTCTGATCAGTCTGCCTTTTGCTCATTATACAAGTTAAAGCTTGAATGCTCACATCCCCAAAGCAGAATTAACCAAAAATACTTCTATTAAAAGTAACAGTATTAGTTATGTACAGAAATGGAATCAGAATGTTTATGTGTTCCATCATAATAATAATAATAATTCTGTTCTATGATAGTTTGATCAAGCCTTGTGTAGTGGTTGGTAGCAGTTAAAAAACTATGGACAAAAACTGTAACTCAAATTCCCAGAATGTCTTTGTGAGTTAGGTAGGAGGCTCTCAGGCTTCCCCTGCCATCCCTGGGGGATGAGCCTCTTCAGGCTGATGCACTACTGCTTGATGGCCATGCCTGGGGGGTTGTGGCTTAGCCTAGTTTAACCTGGGGGGTGTGGTTTAGCATAGAATAGCAGTTATTCTAGGGGAGTAGAATAGCAGTTAGTCTTAGGGGAGAACAGCAGGTAGTGGGAGGGTAGCAGAGTAGCCATTGTGGGGGGGGTTGACGGTGTGTGGAGCATAAACAATAAAAGGGACATTATGAAAACAACTAATGGAGCAAGTCTGGTTGGACTTATGCTGAACCTGTTTGTTTGGGTGGTTTCATAAGTGTCTTAATATGCACTTTCAATTACTGATTTTATTTTTACTAGAATATGACATATAGAGAATAAAATACAAGTGCTAAGGTCTTCTAACATTTTTTAACATAGTCTGTCTACTACTATTATTATTACTGTTATATTTACATGAAATCTGTTCTTAATGGAATATCACTTATTGTTTTGGAAATCAGAAGTCACAAATGATTTTCCAGTGTTAAGATGAAGATGTCAATAAGACAAGTTTCTTCTGAAGTCACTAAATGACTTGACTTATGAACTCACATCCAGTCAGTTTCCCCTGCTTCTCTTTTCACTTTACCTTCTTCCTTTCTGCCACCAAATCTCCCTTGCCTACATCTTTTGAGAGCCCATTCAGGTCAAGGATAATTTCTCCATTGGGGGGTCCTTAATTTAATCACATTTGCAAAGTCTTTTTCATCATTGTAGTGCCAGCAGGAAAATGGCACTAGGCAGGTTCTTGATGATGGGCAGACGGGTTTATAAACCAGTCCTGGAGCCCTCGGTGGCTTTTTATGGCCTTTTATTATTTAAACTCTTAAACTCTGGCAACTATATACAAAGTGGTGGGGCCTCCTAGCCTCTGGCAAATCTTTAGCTTCTCTGGGGCCCTTCCGCAATGTGCTTCCTGCAGCTGCTGCTTCTCTCTGTGCTGCTGCTTCTTCCCTCTGTGCTCTCCTTCCAGGCATGCACACTCTAAAGGCTACTCTGCATCCACTCTAATGGCTACTCTAAGCCACACCCCCCAGGCTTTGCTACTCTAAGTCACACAGCACTAGGCCTGCAGTGGCCCATTCCCCAAGGGTGGGGGCGGTGGTGGAAAAGCCTGAGAGCTCTCCAGCCTACCCCACAATCATATAAGGTAATAGTCACAGAACCCAAGGATGAGGACCAGATTACCTTTGGAGACTATTAAGAAGTCTACCAAAGATGATATCACATTTTGCCTGTTAAGAAGGGTGAAAGAATTGGGACATTTCTTCTGTGCTGATGAAAAGGTGTAAGTGGAGGGCAAAGATTGAAAATATGAAAAAGTTGGGATACTAAACCCAGTCTCTTCAGCAGTCAGAAAGAATGTGATGTAGAGTTAGTTCATCTGTGACAGCATGGATGGAATTGGAGGACATTATGTTAAATGAGATAAGCCAGAGGGGGAAAGAAGACACTGACTGGATAATTTCGCTTATATGTGGAATATAGAGAAATAAAGCAAAGTAATTGACAGAACTAAACCAAAACAATGTCTAGGAATGGCTGAAAAATTGAGGCCACAGAGTGGGAGGAGCAGTGGAAAAATGTGGGAGGAGGAGGACAATGGTACATGATAAAGGATATGGGTGCTCTGGGGTGGAGGGGGTGTGCATCTGAGGGGGTGTGAGCATGTTTCTTTGCATCCCATACAGTGCTGCAAGCCAATGTTACCTCAAATAGAAATAAATAACTTAAAATTAACAAAAAATCAACAACTATACATGTAAATTTGTATGTTTTTTCTATTGATAACTATATAGTCTCATGCAATTTAGAGTCTCCTTACCTGTAGAATTGTGATTTAACTTATGCAAAATAGCTAGTCCACAAATAATACTAAACATCAACTGTTTCTTCTTTTGATATTTATTTTTTTCTTTCGATGCTGTGATAAGTATTTGAAGACAAGCACACAGTCACTACTTTTACTTTTATGCCAACCTCTAACTTTTCCATCATTGTGCCTGAAATAAAAATAAAGGAAAAATGAGAGTATGGGAATAAAAAGTAAGGATTGGATATGAGTCTCTCTAATTCCAGAGGCTTTAATTTTTAACATTCTTTTCAACTAATCTCAAATTTTCTTCAAAATACATTTTGTATAAAAGTGAAATGAATTTACAGACTACATTATATAAGGATTTTTTAATCCTTATAAATCTAGCTCGGCACATAAAATAATACAACAAAAATGACCAAAGAAACCTAATTTTGGCTATAAAATTTATCTTAGCAATCATTTAATCTGAAAAATGTATTTTCAGATGCAGAAATTATAGTAATTTGTGATGCATGCAAATTCATGAGTGAGTGTGGATGCTGGAACTTCGAGTAGTCTCTGAGATTTCAAGTCTACGTCTCCTTTCACTCTACCATACCACATTGAAGCAGTCGTTTTTTGCCATTAAAAATATTTTAATGAAAAATGTTGTGTCTCCTTAGGTCTTATTAAGAATTTTTTCCCGCATGCTTTGCATGTTGCATTATATTTTTTATGATATATTCATGGAAGGATTATTAATATCTGACATTTGCAATGAGTCATTGCATTGAAGCATTAGAGATCAAATAAGTTGTTCAAGACCCCACATAACTGTAATAGTATACAAGTAAGATACTAATACTCCCTACTTTATACAATTTTTAACCAAGAAGCTATCACTAAGAATGCATTTAATTTCAGATTATAGAATAGAATAAAAATTGTAGTGTTGAAAAATACAAAATTCATTCAAATAAATTTAGAGCTCTAATTGTCTATGTTACATGATTCATGACCCAGCAGCACTCTCTGTAGCCTGCAGAGAGACATTGTCAAGGAGTTGTGCAAAATGGAAGGTTTTCATAGTCAGAAATGGGAGGACAGGTTTCAAGCTAAAGACAGATGATTTCAGGTAAAGACACATTCCCTAGGGGAAACAAGGGGCCCCTATCATGCAGATTACTGCAGTAGTGCTGACCAGGAAATACCAAACTGATTGGTTTAAAATTCCACTTTTGAGGGAGGCTGAAACTGCTATTAGGTTAGATATTAAGTTTTGGTGAAGTTTGGTATAAATGACTCCACTTTGGGCTTGCTGTTTCTTTTTTCTACCAGTAGATTACTGTTGGAATGTAACAGGGTGGTCCCCAGGGGAAGGGTAGAGCTGAGCAGGGAGGAGGAAAAGCTGGAGTGAAAACTAGGAGGAGGAAGGAAGAAGGATAGAGGATAGAAGGAGACCTAGATGAGGCACAGGGTGCAGAGAGACATGTGAAGAGGCTGTGCTTGCTTTTCAGCCTTGGACTTATACCAGGGACTTGAGGGAAAATGGAAGGAGATACTTAAAACATGTGGGTGAGAGACATTTTGGGAAGGTTAGCAATGGCAGGGTTTATCTTTATTTTGATTTTGCTCTTTTTCTTCCAGACTTTCCTGGACCCTTCTGCACCCTTTCTATGAGTCCCCACTGGGAAGTGAGTCACAGGGCAAGTGGATAGCTTCTAGGGTCAAAATAGAATAGGAAAAGCCTTGGAGGAATAAGGAAGACTTCGTTCAGAGATAAGGGAAACAAACTCCAAAGAGGATTGATAAAACACCTCCCACTCCTACACACACACACACACACACACACACACCCCGGAGAAACAGGACATTCCAGGACAGGGACCAGGGACGATAAAGAAAAAGGGCTGAAATGCAACATGTAATTCTGGACACAGAGATTTAAGACAGTGAGTGAGACCATTGAGAACTAATCAATCACAAAAAGACTGATGGGGCTTTAGAATAACTAGGGAAAGAAGGTCTTTATTTCCTGAGGCACGATTCCACTGCTGCTTTCTTGCCTCTCCGTGGATAAGTCCACATGACAAAGTGACACATTTTGGGAGCATATGTTCTGAAAATCTTGGGGAGTCCTGTTGTGAACATCTTGGGAAGATCTACTCTTCATGTTCATCCTGGAAAATGATTCTTACTAAATTTTAGCCCTGTCTTTTCTCAAAGGTCCACTTTTCTGATCACTTGTCCAGCATTTCTGCTTGATTAGCCTGTCATCAGTTCAAACTTTACTGTGTCTGGAATGAAACAGCCTTTTGCCCTATAAAACTCCATACTCTCTTGAATTCCCTGTACATTTTAGTGACTCAAAATTCTCACTTTACAAAGGATTGAAAGCTAAAAAAAAATCTTTTCATTCTGTCTGAATTCTCAACTTTATATTCCTTCAATCTTGGAGTTTCTGAGAATTATTTTTTGAAAATATCACTAGCATTTATTCCTTCTTTTTTTTCTGCAAGCTACCTTTCTCATGGTTCTTATTAGATAACATTTGCCTTATTGCAGTAATCTTTTAGCTTATATCCTCCATCCTGTCTTTTACCCTGATTCTTACCCTTTCTGCAATCTAAAGGCAAATTTATCTTTTTAAAGTATCACTCTTCCTATGGTGTTATAAACAAAATCTTAGATGACTCCTATAATGGAAAAAAAAATCTCTTTAGACACTCATTAAAAACTCTTCCCAATGTAAAAGGAGCTCATCTTCCTATCATTAGCTTTCTTTCGAAAGGACCCTCTGTTCCAGCTAATTGGATCAGTCATCGCTTTTAGGAAAGGCTGATCTTCTTGTTGGCCCCTTTCCCAGAAGTTTCTTAATACTACGCACAACCAACTGGGTTTATAAGATGGACCTCAGTACTCACCTTTTCTGTAAGTCTTCCTTGTTCACTGGCACGAAATAATCTTTGCTTCTGTAAATTCAATAGCATTTACTAACCAAACAATTTTTTCTGAAGAAAGTCGTGTTCTGGCAGGACAACCTGTTCATAGTTGCCTTGAACTGTTTTTGGAAATGTATTTTCTTTTTTTTTTAAAGATTATTTATGCATACAAGAACTGGGGTGTAGATCAGAGGTATGGGTGGTGAGAGGATTCACCAGAGACAGAGTGGGAAGCAGAACAGGAGGATCTACTGAAGTACCCTGCTGAGGGGAGCAGCAGGTGAGGCAGTAGAGGTCTGCTGCACCACGTGGGAAGCTCCCTGGCCAGTGATCAAACTCGTGCTGCAGTGGCTGCAGACAGCTTCATAGTCCTGAGACTTAACCTGTTGCATCACCAGGGAGGCCCTGGAAATGTATTTTCAAGACCTAAATATATAACTGCAAGAATGAGGGTCACCCAGGGACCTGAAACTGTTAAGGTGTGCACATTCTAAAAGGGTCTTGCCATGTGTACACATAACAGCAAAGAAAGAAAACTCTTGGTGAGAAAGAGATTTTTTAATTTTTGTGCTTAATGAGTGAGAGAAAATAATGAATATTCATAATAAAACTCTGAAAATTACCCATCCCCTCATGGGTAAATGCCCTGCCAAACAGGGCAACTAAAATGAAAAACCTTGCCACAAGTCTAAGGCACCTTATGGTAGGGAACCATAGGAAAAGGTTAGGTAGATAACAGGGAGCTGGGACAGAATGCGAGAGCTGAAATTAAAAATGTACCATATAAACCACCATGAAGTCATGAAAATGGCTGCCACTGTTCTCTACCAAGTCCCAGGAGCAGCTTCTCCACCTGTCTCTCACCTAAGTTTTTCTTCTCCAAGTGTCTCCTTTAAGTATCTCTACCCCATGTGTCTTTCCTCCATTGTTTGCTTCAAGTGTTCTCCCCTCATTCCACCTTTATTATATACCCACCTTGTTCCTACCAAACTTCTCCACATTCATTCATTTTCTAAGCTGTTTATTTCAGCTTAGTGTCCCATGTGTCTGGAGCCTACCCAGACAGTCCAGGGTTTAAGGTGGGACGTGGCCAGGATGTCCTTCCATCATAGGTTGCATCACACATATACTCACTTGCTCTTTAACCTGGAAAAATGAGACGCGCCAAGGAATCTATTGTGGACATCTTTGGTCTAAAAGAGGAAACTGGAGTAACCAGAGATAACCAAAACAGATGACAGTGGCACCCAGGCTGGCAATTTATTATTTTTTTCTCACCAACACTACAATGAAGTGTTAGTTGATGACCTTTTGTACTTTCAATTTGAGCATTATACAAATGTTAATTTTTAAAATATTTTCCCTGCCACATTCTGCAAGGAAACTTTCTTTTTTGTGTGGAGTAATTACAGCTTCTTTCATTTCTTCAGAACATGTCTATTCTTAAGAAAATAAAAAATGTCATTAAATGTTGACACAAATACATGTTTAAGTAGAGGTTTGTCTTTACTGTGTGCTCAAAAAAGTAGACGAGCTGTTGTAAAATAACACTGTGCAAAGATCAAAGTTTGTATGGATAGCCTTGTAAACATATTTTCCAGCTCTCCCATTAAGAGGTGAAGTATATTTCCTTACTCTTGATTCACAGTTGATCCTGCGACTTGTCATTAGCAGAATGTGGCCGAAACCACACTGTGTCAATTCTGAATCTTGGCTTTAAGAGAACTTGTAGCCTCTCTCTTTGTCCTCTCAGAACAGTGTTATGAGCTCATCCTGTAGGGAATCCAGTCTGTCCTACAACAGGAAGAGAGGGCATGTGGAGGAAAATCACAGTGCTGCCAGCCAGGACCACGCCAAGTGTGGACCTGCTAGACCATCTGACCTCACAGCTGTTTGCTGCAACACGGGTGAGCCCATGCAACTCTATTAGAGCAGCCATCGGCGAAGTGTCACTTGTTTGTAGTCATTAAATTTGGGGGTGATTTGTTATATGGTAATAGTTAACTGAAAAATTTTGTCATAGAATTAATGTTTAATGGTTGACTGGCGCCTACGTCAAGTAACATCATATACGATCAGTAAAACACGCCAGCTTCTCAACCTCAAGTTCTGTGATGTTTTCCTATTCTGGAATTATACATTTCTTAAAATTATCATTTCCATTCAAGTCTTCTGCTCACTTAATATAAAATTTTGATTTAAAAAAGATAGAGCAATCATTTCACAAGGTATATGTATATTAAATTGTAATGTATATCTATTAAAATTAGGTTGTACAACCTAACTACGTACAATTTTTACTTGGCCATCAAACATTAATAAAGTTGAAATAAAAATAAAACAATGGGGAAAATGAATGGCTCTAAATTGTCACTTCCATCACTCATTTTCAAGATGATAACTTCTCAGATATTCAAACCTTCATACAGTGATTCCTAAACTTATTAGATATTTGGTAGTTGGACAGTTCCACTGGGATATATTGATATATGTCTGCTTTTTTCACCAATGGTGGTGCATAATGTGTATTTATGACCTAAATATTTAAGTGATTTAATATTTAACAATAATATGATAATTAAGGTGATTTATAACTATTTAAAAATATTTGGAGGCATGTTGAGCTACATGGAACCAATACAATTGTCTCAAAACTTATTTTGAACTAAATAAAACTTTCATCAGGAAAATAAATAGAACTTTGTATTTAGAACAGAAACATATAATTTATAATTTAGAGTGTTCTACATTTAAAAAATCTATACCTAACAAAATATGATTGTATAAAATCCATTATAAATATATAAACGAATAACTGAATTTGTGTTGATCATTTAATGTAAACTTTAAATCATTTATTATAAATTCAAATGAAATGTGAGAGGTAAAATTTTGCTATAAAGATGGGTTGCAGCCATGGATTTATAGTATTATTCTTGAGCATGCATTATATGACTAATTTTGCAGAGAGATGTTTATTTAGTTGCCTTACAGCAGAATTTCCCTGGGTTAGCACATTCATGGAATTTGAGCCCAAATCAGGCATGGTGTTGTGTCACCGAAAGAATAAAAATATAGCCTTTCCACTATTTTAGCATTGTCAGAGAGGAGGCTGATCACCGCAAGAAACAAAGATGCAGGAGACACAAAGATGCTCTGGTTAGAGAGAGCCCAGGGACGGTGTGAGAGTGAGCACACCAAGGGCCTGGGCTGAGACTGCAAACACAAGTCAGCCTGTGTCAACACAGCCAGCAGCAAGCACTTTGCAAAGAGGTAAGCCTTCTGAGAAATCAATTGTCAGACACTCTGAATGAGTAATCACCTACATAGATCCTGCGCATAATCTTCAAAGGTTAATAGGACTCTGGCAGGAGGACACAACTCTCCCATTACAGGCTACCCTGGGGCAAGAAAACTGTGGGCACTCAGAAAATGATTAGTAGGACAGCATAACTGGAATCTAGATCAGGTTCATAGAAAAACAAAATTCAATTTTTTTCACAGTGCAAACAGTCTTATTAGTTCTTTCACTAGGAAAAGTTGAATGTTAATGTGTGGGCCTCACTATACCGCATGTATTGGAAGGACACAAATGTGTGAGATTTTAAGGGGAATTTTAATCTAAAAAAACTGTCAGTTATTTTTGAAACTTCCCTTGGCACTTTCTTTTGTATTCTTTTACGTTCCACGTTATAGATATTTTCCAGGCATATTGGTTTCCTATTGCTGCTGTAATAAATTATCACAAACTCACTGCTTAAAACAACACAACTTCTTTTCTCACAATCTGGGAGGTCAGAAGTTCAGAGTGGCTAAAATCAAGTTGTCAGTAAAGTTGGATGATTCTGAGTTTTAGAGAAGAATCTTTTTACAAGTGTTTTTCAGTTTCTAAAGATTTCCTGTGTTGGGTTCATGACTGCCTTCCATCTTCAAGTCAGCACATTCAAATCTCCTTCCCCCCACTCTCTCTCCCCCCCTTTCTCTGTCACTGCATTATTACATCTTCTGTCTCTGATTCTGATCCTCCTTCATCCTTTTTATAAGGAATCTTGTGATTACAATAATCCCATTCTGATGGTCTAGGATAACTCCTTATCTCAAAACCACTATGTAAATAACAAAGTCCCTTTTGCCAAGTACAGTGACATATGTACATATGCCCAACATTAGGATACTAGGATGTAGACACCTTTTATGGAGTGTGTATGGGGATAGTATTATGCCTGCCACACTAAACTATATATTAATAAATACTTGATCTTAGAACATATCAGAGTTTTTAGAACTCTGATGCTCATCATGAGTAAACTTAGGTAGGTACTATAATACTTCTTGGGCAATGCTTTACTGACAAGGCTAATTGCATTCTAAGTGAGTGGTATTAAGTGGGGGCAGGGCAGGGTGTGTGTATGTGTGTGTATTAGGCATGGGGAGTATTTCTAGTACAAGATAACTACTAAAACTAGAAGGAAATTGTTTAAACAAGGATAAAAATTATTTTTTTGTATAAGGATCCTCTTAGAGAACATTAACATTAACAGGCCTGATTTTATTTTAGGTGAATTGAAAAACAGCTTTCTTAAGTCTATAGAAGAATGTATAGCTTAAGAAGTTACATTGTCTAGTTATAGAGTTGATAATACCATTGAGATTTTTAGTCCCCTTTTTTTAGCTACTAGATGTTAAGATAGGAACATGTTTGAAAACTGAAATTTTAAGATAGCTGCTTATATTTTCTTGTAATTGGGTCTACATCTTTAATGTTTTATAACGAGGTTATAAATGTCAGTGCTAACGAAGTCTCGGTTTTCTCTTCTCTGTTTAGATAAGTTGTTGATTATATGTGACCAAATATTGTCACTAAAATAAAATTACATTTTACATAGAAGTATCCTATTATATTTGTCACAGTTCTGCACTAGTTAGCATTATTTCATCCGAGATAAGATTATAGAGGATCCCAAGAAATAGCATTAAGAAGAGACTTATGCTTGAAAATACATATACTGTCTAAATTGAAACTCATACTCCCCCGCTTCTTTGTGGGAGTTGGGCAAGTACTTTGACTACTCTGTGGCTCAGGTTTTTTTGTTTGTTTGTTTGTTCTTTTTAGTACCATTTGATAGTACCTGCTATCTAGGAATGTTATAAAAATTAAATGAGGTAATACATGGAAAGTGTTCAAAGCTGTGCTTAATAAGTGGAAATGTTCAATAGACATTAAAATTAATAATATTTAGTCCAAATTGATCAATAATAAAATGTGTGGCAGCTATGAAGGTCATCACTAGTGAGTTTTTTTTTTTTTTTGAGGTAATGTTGACACAACATTGTGTATGTTTTAGAACTACAGGTTCACATCTCATGTGTGTATTGCCACATACACACTCCCACCACCAAATTACCAGAAACCCTCCACCATTGTGGACCTCCTCCATCCTTTGTTTTCTACCCCCACCTCCCTTTGGTAACCTCAGTTCTGCAGTCAGATTCTAGTGTTTTGTTTTGTTTTTTCTTTCTGTTCTTATGTTTTCCTTCTAAGATATCATTTTATGTTTGTCTTTTGCCTCCTGACTTATCTTACTTAGCATAATCCCTTCTGTTCCATTTACATTGTTGCAAGTGACAATATTTCACCTTTTCTTTAATAATTGACTAATATTCTATCTTGTGTGTGTGTGTGTGTGTGTGTCTGTGTGTCTGTGTGTCTGCGTGTCTGTGTATAGACACATACCACATCTTCTTTATACATTCATTTGCCACTGGGCACTTAGGTTGTTCCTATACCTTAGCTATTGTAAAGAACATTATTAGTGTTTTGAAATTAAGTGCTTCAGCATGCTGGGCTTAGCATAAAATTACATTAGACAATATATCCAAATAATATCCCATATTTCTGATAAAAACCCTACTATTGAATGTCTTCTGAGTGCTTTTATGATTTCTATTCTCAAAGACATTGAAAACTTGAGAGAGAAAAAAGCATTTTATTATTGGAATACTGGAGACTTACCAAAAGGATATTAGCCTTTCTAAAGAAATGCTTCTATTTGCCTTATGTGTCTAATTTCATTTCCAGACAACTTACCCAGCTCCCCCTGCCCCATTTCCATCTCTATTCCCAGTATTTACCATTTTAAGGGACAGATATTATGTAATTAATAAGTGGGAAAACTGCCAATTGTAATGTCACTTTAAAGCAATTTTTGGTGTAAATCTATTTATCTGGGAGTTCTCATTTCAATACATGTTTTGAAAGTCATCTTTCCTCTCTGTAGCTAGCTTAAAATAAATCCACTTCAGGCTGCTTTTGTTTTGCTTTTCTTTTGGAATGAGAAACTACAAGGACATAGGACCCAGCAGAATTTCGTCAAAGCAGTTCAAAATTCTCCCTAAAGTTAACTGCAAGTGAGTAGAAGACTTGAATGGAAATGATAATTTTAAGAAATGTACAATTCCAGAATAGGAAAACATAACAGAACTTAAGGTTGTGATGCTGGTGTGTTTTACTGATCGTTTATGGTGTTACTTGATGTGTTTGATGTAGGTGCCAGTCAAGCATTAAACATTAATTCTAAGACTCTGGATTATATTTATAAAATCACCTTCCAAAATAAAGATTTAGGAATCCAAATTTGTAGAGGAGGATAAGGAAAGAATATTTTCAATTGTTGCTTTGTCACAGCAAATAGAAGATATTTAAAAGGAATGATGCAATTCTGCCTTCAAAATATTTTTTAGCATGTTTGATTTACTGTAAACTACACTGTCATATTTCAGCCTATTTCAAGTTGATTTTGAAATTCATGTATATTTTAAGAGACATTAATGTACGTATTTCAAATCTCTCCCCACTTACTAAAGAAGTATTCTGAAATAACAAAAGCTGCTTATATCATCTCTTAGGAGTCTGGTCATTGAAAGGAGTAGAAATCCTTCTCACTATGTCACAATGTCACTATGGCAATTACCTGTATAAACAAAGGGATTTAGGAAAACAGTTTTACAAGGATGAATAAATAGTCCAAAAAAAAGAGCATTTTGGCTTAGGAATATTGCCAGTTTGGGGGAAAGGGTTTTCATGACAAAATTAAAAGCTCTGGAATATAATAATAGCTCCAATTACAGAGCTTTTATAAAGTTTCAAGTGTGTTAGTCATATTAACTTATTAAATCTTTACAATCTTTTCATACAGGTACTACTTAATGCCATTTTCTAGATGAGAAAACTGAGAGAATTTTACCTGATGTTGTTGTATAGTTAGAGCTAAATTCCAAAGTCAGCAGTGTGACCTTTCACCATTCTGCTGTAGGGTATGGGGCAATGGGACTGTATTATTTTTCTTGTAGGTTCTTTTATCTTTAGTAACTCAGAATCATTTTGTATAATTATGTAAAAGTCATTGCTACTAAAATCTTTTAAGAAAGACTTTACTCCTCTAAAATATACATTCCTATGTTATTATTTATTGTCCTAAATATTACCATTTTTATATCCTTATTTTTGTTTTTCCTAAATCACAATACTCTACATTCATATTTAATAGAGAATTAAATATTTTAAAAATATGAATGAACAGAGACGTATTACCTACGACAGCTTAGGGACCTCATAGGTCTGATTTAAAAAAACATTAAGGATTTAAGGAAAAAAACTTTAAAATCTTAAGTCATATTGTTTTCAAGGTAAATACAATTCGCATTCTCAAATTTGTAGTTTATTTTAAATCCATTAAGCGTTGACATTCAACTTGGTCAAACATATTTTCCACATCATTTGTTATGATAAGTTTACCTGCCTAGGCTAGGTATATTTGCAAATATGAAGTGAATACAAAATACTGTCTTTTGGAAAATGAGTGAATTGAATTCAGATTAAATCACAGGAAAATTTAGAATTTTTATTCTTAAACAATGAGTATATTTGTTTAGACCCCTTTTAATTCAGCAGATAAATTATATGCCAATATAATACAAGGAAAAGAAAACTAGAGACTTTCAGTTGAATTGTTTACATATATTGTCCAGCTTTTAAACTTTTATTTAGGCTTAAGTAAAAATTTATTATTAATATTAATGTGTGATTGAGAGTTTTTGTTTTTGTAATTATTATATTCTTGATTTTCATAATGGAAGCTTACAAATGAGTAAAGATAGACATCAGATTATGTCATTGGCCACCTAAATCCACTGATATTCTATTATTAAGAAAAAAAATCATTTTCTAAGCACTGATATCTTGAAATGAATCCTTGTACACCTTTTCCAAGTAACACTGAATTGTAGAGGCAGTAGAGCCATCTAACTGCTACAAACTTACTTTGGAAACACTATTTGTCACATTATCATTTGTGAAGAGTATTTTTTTTAGCCAGTCTTTTTGATAGTTTGGTTACTGACAGCCGAGAATACACACACACACACACACACACACACACACACACACACACAATTTTAATAATAAATGTTGTGAGAAGCATGTTTGATGACTTTTAATTAGTATGGAAAGTATCTGAATATTATCAACATATCTTTTTGTTCTATGCTTCAGCACAAGAGGACTAAGACAAACTGGGCCACTCTTTGAAGAGAGCCCTATTTTAACTCAGTTTCCTTTTCTATTTCTCTGATGAGCTTCAACTCAGGACGGGGCTGCATGTTTCACCATCTATTCTGAGCCTGGATGTACTTAGCACCTACTGGGTGTGCCTAACATATATGGGGTGGATGAGTGAGTGGGTGAGTTAGTTATCTTTTCACTTCTTCTTTCCTGATTTTCCTACAAGTACTATGCATATATTGTTGTATGAAGATGAGGATAAAACTTGAGCAAAATATACCACAAAATATACCACATAAAATAAATGATACCACACAAAAATAAATGAGCCAAGGATCTCACTCCTTGGGGAGTGGGGACAGAATGAGAAAAGAGAATTTCAGGTAGAGTAGGCATCCAGTTAGGGGTTTCTAAAAGGGCTTGGTGTGTGCAGGTTTGAATGAGAAAGTCAGGTGGGCAGTATCTGTAGAGGGTGGTTCTGTAGAGGGTGGCAGGAAATGAAGGTAGGTAGGTTTTAACTAGGTAGGTGTTAAGGGACTGAAATGTCAAGATGAAGCTTTTAGATTATAGAAATCAATGGAGAACAAAGGAGGAGATGAAATCAAGAATATTGAAGGTAGCAGGTGATTTTACTTTGAAAAATGCATTGCTGTCCTTGTGAAGTATTTTAAAATGGCAACTGCATGTCAAAAGTTCTGTAAGGTTAATAATAGCCAATAACTGTGTCAAGACTGGTTTGGTTATAGTGATTTCAGTTGCGGATAAGCCTTTGGATGGAATGCACTCGTTACAAAAAACTAAGAATGACCATTTGAAGGAGGCATTTCTAGAAAACATTGCTTCAGGAGATAACATATTCACTGATGAAACATGTGTTTGCTTTTGTGTAATGAGCATGACAATTCATTGAATACGTAAATGTCTTTGTGTAGACCTAGGTCAAATTCTTTGCTCTTGGTTATATTCAGTCCCTCACAAAGTTGTCTTCCAAATTTTTATGTACTTTAAAAATGTAGCCTACAACATGTTCCTTATAGAATTATTTTTTCTAAACTGAAGGGCATACACATTAATTTATATAAAAGCACAAACAAATTCTATTTAAGAGAAAGTACGGACAACTTCCCAGACTTCTTTCAATTAACAAGTAAGTGATATTGTTTGCTATGTGCTACACTCTTAACACGTTTGTTGTTTCATCCATCTCTAAAAACATGCTATTTTCTGGATATGTAATACAGTTTTGAGCTAATGGAGAATAACTGTCAAAATGATACTAATGCAAAAAAGAAGGGAAGATTTTATTATAGTGTGTTTTGGTTCCTTCATTCATTCCTCTCTCTTTCCCTCCCTCCCTGTTTCTTTCTTCCTTCCATCCTTTCCTTTTCAAATTAATACCTCCTGATGCAATATGTCAAAAACCATCTTTTGTTTTTATGACAACTTAATTTTATCAAGCTAATATTGGGTAACAACATTTTATATGATTTACTGGTAAAGTTTCACACACTTTAGGTGTATGTTTCCACACCAAGCCCACCACCAAGGCAGGAATAATCTCCTGATATGATTTACTGTATACCCCTCCCCATTCTGCTCTCCCCCTTCAAGTAGCTTCAATTCTACAGTCAGATTTCTGGGGTTTATTTTTGGTTTGGTTTCATTTGACCTTTTGTGTTTTTTGCTCTATATCCATTTATAAGTGACACCATCTGGCATTTGTCTTTCTCCTTCTAACTTACTTTGTTTAGCATAATCCCCTTTAATTCCATCCATCTTGTTGCAAAAGGCAAGAGTTTATCTGTTTTATATAGCTAGTAGTATTTCATTTTGTATATCTATTACATCTTTCTAATCCGCGCACCTGTCTTTGGGCACTTAAGTTGTTTTTAGCTTGGCTATTGTAAATAGTGCTGCAATGACCATAGGTGTGCACCTATCCCTTTGAATTAAGTGTTTTTGCATTCTTCAGGTAGATACCTTGTTGTGGAATTGCAGAGCCATATGGTAGATCTATTGTTCATATTTTGAGAAACCTCCATACTGTTTTCCATAGGGGTTGGACCAGTCTGCATTCCCACCAAAAGTGTATTTTAAGGGAACAAAGAGAGAGACAATGCACTTGCGTAATGTATATTTATTATTCCTCCTGTGAAAATGGTAGACTGAAAATTTTAACACATTGTTTATATACAAATAAATCCTGCTTAGTATAAATGATTCTTATCTGTTTATTAAAACAAGCACAACAGGACTTTTACTTGGGAAAATGTTTTTAGTATTTAGAGCTATTCTTTGTAGGAAATGCTAAATGAGTCATGCCAGTGAATGAAAACAAAACAAAACAATCTCAATACATTTCACAACTACCAAGCAGAAAGACAAAGACAAACGTTTTCCCCAGTGAAAATGATTTTGTACACTGGCATATGCCAAATCTCTGCTTACATTTTCAGCTAATTTAGATCTAGAGCTACATTAAGGAGGATATTTTAAAATATACTAGAGAAGGTGTCTGTACAGGACAATTTCTCTAGTAACAGATGCCCTATGATCAAATTCAGTTTACAAGCTAATAAGGATAGAAAAGAAGACATGTAATCTACTGATCACACTAGTTTTCACTGGGCCCATTCTTCTTGATTTTATTTAACCTGTAGAAGTTCTACTTTATTTAATATTCAGATTAGCAAATCATGACTTGGGGGAGGTATGCTGCTATCACGAAGATATTTGAATCAATGGAAAATGGAAAATATTATTATGTAAATATGGTGAAAATTATATATGCATGCATTTCTATATATGCATAAATAGAATGATATATAAAATGCTATGTAATATTTAACTATATATAATTATTATATATCTTGCAAAAAAGCATGTCCCAACATTATCTCCAGTAACTTAATCATTTTCATGAATAATGTTTGGTGAATTTATTTTTGTTTAATATGATAAAGAAATTAAATTACATAGGTTTCTTTCCTAAATGTTTTGCCATTAAGTCAGAAAATACTGTCTTAACATGGGAAGTGGGAGTTAGGAGGAAGACATAATGTGCCTAATAATTACTATGAAAAGTTCTTTTCAGTGATTTTCACTCTATTTTTCCATATGAAGCACTGTAATAAATAGTGTTTTAAAGAAAATGATTCATGTAATTGATGAAATATCCTAAAATGTGTCCTCCAAATCAAACAAATATAGGTTTTTGTTATAACTATTTTTCCTGAATTTATTATCTATTATTTTTATAACTATGCTCTTCTGAAAATATCTTTATCTAAAATGTGTTTTAACTATATATGTGCTTATTTTCTGTGAATAGATGAAACAATACCAATTATTAAAGAAAACATAGAGTTTATATTATATAATGATTTTATCTTAGAAACATTACCTTAGTTGACTTGAAATACTATATCGAAACAGGAGAAAAGGACTGGGAAAAAAAAAAACATTTTAGAGTAAACATGAGTGGCCTCATTTGCTAAAATTAGTAATAAAGATTAATTGGACTTAATAGAAGAATCAGATAGTAGAACTAAATAATGAAAATTACATTTTGTTTTTTCACATAAATTTAAAATCTCTTGTTGGTTGATGTTTGCCACTTATTGGAAATCAATATTCATAGTATTTTACATCAAAATGACTTCAACAATAAATAATCAGAAAATCTATACTCAGTTGATATTAAACCACAAAAAATTATTACTTCATATAAAAGAAGTATTTGATGCTCAACATCACTTATAATCAAGGAACTGCAAATCAAAACCACTGTGAGATACCACCTCACACCTGAGAGGATGGCACACATTAAAAATACAGGCAACAACAAATGCTGGAAAGGATGTGGAGAAAAAGGAACTCTTCTACACTGCTGGTGGGAATGTGAACTGGTCCAACCACTATGGAAAGCTGTATGGCGATTCCTCAAACTG
>PVIJ01007422.1:50801-82829 GCA_004024925.1 Scalopus aquaticus | reverse complement strand
ACTGTTCACAATAGCAAAGGTATGGAAGCAACCCAGATGTCCAAAAATAGATGATTGGATCCAGAAGATTTGGTACATATACACAATGGAATACTATTCATCATGGAAAGAAGATAAACACATGCAATTTGCAGCGACATGGATGGAATTAGAGGGGATCATACTCAGTGAAATAAGCCAGAAAGAAAGAGAAAAATATCGAATGGTTTCACTTATAACAGGACTATAGGGAGGCCGGGTGGGAGAGAGACAATCAGTGTGGGGGGGGGGGGGAAGGGAGCCGGAGGGAGGGAACGAAAAGGGCACAAAATGGAATAGAAAAGAACACAAGGGACCATGAAGATGGATCACGGGTGAATTGGTGGTGGGCTACCCAAGGGGAATACAAAATGTAAAAGACATAAATAACAATAAAAATATATATTTATAAAAAAAAGGGACTTCTTTAGAAAGAAAATAGATCTCACTTAGAAGAAACAAGACACACCAAAAAAACATGGATAGAAGGAGAGTTAAAAATGAAAACTTGTGTAAGAAATTGAAGAATAGGGCCGCACTGATGGCGCAGTGGTTAAATGCTGCACTGTGGAGTTGTCAGCTGTGGTGATGCCCGGCCAGGGAGATTCCCACATGGCGCTTCAGACCTCTCCTGCCTCGCCAACTGCTCCCCTCAGCAGTGTATTTCCATCGATCTGCCTGTTCTGCTCCCCACTCCGTCTCTGGTGAAACCTCTTGCCACCCCATGCCTCTAGCCGGTACCCCAGCTTGTATGCATAAATAAATAAATCTTAAAAAAAAAGAAAATAAATTGAAGTATAACTTAAGGTAGGACATAGCATTAAACCCTATATATAAACCAAGTTGTAACTTCAGAACAAAAATACCCAGAAGAAACAAAGAAAACACAAATGGACTCTAATTGCTACACAAAAGTTAGCTTCCAAAATACCAGAAGAGACCAAAAGTACAGGAAAAAAAATAAAAGAGACACATTGCAAAACACCCAGAAAACAAATAGCAAAACCGTAATACACACGTATATGTCAATAATGTCCCCAAAGTCAATGGTCCAAACTCACCAATCGAAAGGCATTGAAGGGCTGGTTGGACTAGAATATGAAGCCCAACCTTTTTCTCATTTCAGGAGACTCATGTGAGTTCCAGTGATACAGATAGGTTCAAATGAAAGGTTGGAAAATGCTACAAACAAATGAAACCACATAAAAGAAAGAGACAGTCATGTATCAGATAAAATAGGCATTATACTAAAAAAAGGTAACAAGTGACAAGGATTTATGTTATATAATCAGTAAGGGATCAAGTCATTAAGAAGATATAACACTCATCTATATATTATCAAAAGAATGGAGCATAAAATATGTAAAGCAAGAACTAAGAAATCTAAAAACTCACATTGACAGTAAGACAAAATAGTAGGGGATGTCAACACTTACAAAGGTGGACAGATCAACCACACAGAAAATGAGCAAGAAAACAAGTCTGAATGAAGATTTCAATCAGATGGGTTTAGTAGATATTTATAGGAATCCAACCCCCAAAGAGCTGAGCATGCCTTCTTTTCAGGTGCACATCGAATGCACTTAAGAATGGACCACCTGCTGACTCAAAATAAGTGTCAATAAATTCATGAAGACTGAAATCATATCAAGTTTCTTCTCTGATCACAATGGTGTCAAACTAAAAAAAAATCAAGCAAAAGATAGAAATATATATATATCTTTTATATATTACACACACACACACAAACACACACACACACACACCCCTTTCCCCCAAGTCCCTTAAGGATCTCCAAAAGAAGTATTACATCTCCAAATTTTTCTAGGAAAGAACTGCTAGCTACTAAGCTGTAGGAAAGTCAGCTGCATTGCAATGGCACTGCAAGAGGAAAAACCTAGATCCACATAGAGAAACCCTTTTTCTTGTGGTGTTCCTCTATTGACTTCTTTTGATGGTACTTAATAACATATCAGCAAACCATGGAAAAATATTTACAGGGCCCATCTATGTTATTTCAGGGCAGGCAATGAAGAATGAACTAGACCTTGAGAGGAAATAAATTTACAAGTAGCACTAAAGGTAACTAAACAGTTAAGAAGTTGACTGTCTTTGGGTCATATGCATCCTTGAAAATGTTTTTTTTTTTCTTTTTTTAGATTTTATTTATTTACTTTTGCATAAAGGGGCATTTGGACAGACAGAATATCATGAGTGATTTTATCTAGACTTCATAAAGTAAAAATGAGAAGTAATTTTAAGTCATTTTGGAAGCACATTAGTGCCGCTGTTAGTATACTGTGCATGTTTAAAGGGCTCTGTTCTCTTTGAAGTCTGTGGGTTAAATATGTTTTGAATTCATTAGTGATATTGTTAGACATACTGACTCTGTCCAAATGCTTGAAGATAACAGTTACCCAGCTGTTTCTAATGAGTTATTATATCCTAATTCATTTGTAACTCATAGAATTGGAGGTTTTTTAGCTTCATTCCTTTTTCTCACTCTCACCTGTCTAATAAGTACTTGGTGTGGCTACTTCAGGGAGGGTTTCCTACATATTCAGTTTTCTACAGAGAAATGTAGTTGGTATTATAGATAAATTTTCTTTTGTCTAGTAATAATTAACCTAATAACAATAAAGACCACCCCAAATTTCTAATGTTTACAGTTTGCCAACTTCATTCATGTATATTACCCCATAGTGAGAGCACAGTGAAAAAGTAATTGGAATAAAAACTTATTTTTGAGTTCATTCTACGCCACATATTCATTGTTTGAAGTTGTTCAAATTAATTATGCAATCATTCTCAGTTTTGTCATGTGTAAAATATTATAATAGCTGCATGAATATAATACAAGGAAAAACAGGATAAAATTTAAAAGTGCTTTGTAAATTCTAAAGTGTTTTATGTATGGGATTTATTATGATTGTCATTATACCACGAGTGAATGTTTTACTAAGTGGCAAACTGAAGTATTTCTGTGTAAGTCAGGAGAAAATTTCACCAGACACTGGCTGCTTAGGAGAGAGAGAATAAGATGGAGGAGAAAGAGGAAAAGAAGAAATTCACATAATTAACAAGAGATACCCAGGTTGACTGACATTCCTGTTCAATCTTTTAAATTTTAATTTAACTAACCAGTTCATGAAGTCAGGAAGAAATCAATATGGCACCCATTAATACTCTCATAGATGAGCATTTTCCTTGTGTCTTCTGAGAAAGCAGTTCTATCTAGAAAATACTTTGTTTCTTTACATTAATGGGAAAGCTATTTTATCATATTTCTTTAGAAAAAGCACATGTATATAAATAAAACTGAAAATAGGAAGACTATGTACTATGTATACCAGAATCACAAAGATATGATAAACAAGACAGTGTTGTACTGGCATAAAGAGATGTATATAGATCAATGGAGCCAAATTAATAGTGCAAAATGTACTCATAACTTTAATTAATTTTTGACAAAATTCATGGTAATCCACAAGAATTAATGCTAAATGAAATAAGGCATAAAAAGAAAGATACATTGTGTGTATGTTGAATGTGATGTAACTAAATTAATAGATAAAAACAATCTAAAACACTAATATTTCAGATGCAGGGTAATATTCATACAAATACTGGGGAGCAGAACTGGCAGATCTACTGAATACACTGGTGAGGGGAGCAGCAGGTGAGACAGGAGAGATCTGCTGCATCCTGTGGGTTAGCTCCCTGGGTAGGGATCGAACTGATGCCACAGAGGCTGGGGATAGCTTGACAGCACTGAGACTTTAACCCCTGCGCCACCAAGGAGGCCCCCATCCATTTAGTTTTTAAAATAATCTTTTTTAAAAGATTTATTTATTTATGCATACAAGCTGGGGTACAGGCCAGAGGCGTGGAGCGGTGAGAGGGTTCACCAGAGACAAAGTGGGGAGCAGAACAGGCAGATCGATGGAAATACACTGCTGAGGGGAGCAGTTGGCGAGGCAGGAGAGGTCTGCCACGCCATGTGGGAATCTCCCTGGCCAGGCGTCACTGCTGCAGACAGCTCCACAGCACAGCACTTAACCGCTGTGCCACCAGGGAGGCCCCAAGTTTTTTAAATAATCTTACATAATTTTTCACTTTATATAGCATAATGATCCTAATTTTGAGATATAAAGCACATAAAACAATACATTGCATAGAAAAAACTGAGAATGATGTTTGGTAAGGAAAGGTTCTAAGTCAAAGATCAACAAACAGTATTATTTAACCAACGTGAGAGGAAAACACTGTGTATATATATAAAGGCATGAAAATAAAGACTTGCAGGGGCCTCCCTGGTGGCGCAACGGGTTAAGCACCGCACTGTTGGTGGCAGCAGCTGTGGCTGCAAGTTCAATGCCCGGCTTGGGAGTATCCCACATGGTGGAGCAGACCTCTCCTGCCTCGCCCACTGCTCCTCTCAGTAGTGTATTTCTGTCTGTTTGCCTGTTCTGCTGCCCACTCTGTCTCTGGTGAACCCTCTCACCGCCTCACACCTCTGGCCTGCATCCCAGCTTGTATGCAAATAAAAAAAATCTTTAAAAGAAATGATGACTTGCAATTTTCTTTGGTCTAAACACACACGCGCGCACACACACAGACACACACACACACAGACACACACACACACACACACACACACACACACACACACACGTCAGCCAGCCTGAATCTCTTTCCAGTTTATAGATCTATCCATTCTCTCTCTCTAACCTACTAAGGTAAGTTAAACACTTAGCACCTCACTTCACATTTTAAACCCACCCATCATAAGAACAGAACAGGTACCAGGATCCAAAAATGGGTGTAAATTTCTCAATAACCCATAAGAATTTCTAAGCAGTTTCTATTTTCATCAAAAAAGGTGATACATTGCTGCTGCCAGTTGAGAGGACTACTAGTATTTGCTAACTGAGGGGAATAAAACCACCTCTCCAGCTGCATAATGTAAAGGACTAGAATTAACAGTATCATTTTCCAATTTTTTTAGAAAATGGATTGTTGAAACTAGAAGATATTGCTCAAAAAGATAGTTGCAGGGACTTGTGCTGCCTTCCACAATATGGGTAGCTTCCTATCTAATAGTATTATGCTATGTTAAGCATTTACTTTGCATATATTTCTAGGTTGCTTTCTGAACCATGCTTCAGATGTAAATCAAAAGCATTTATACACTGAATTTGAACATAGCAAGCCTGATGTTTCTCCTTTTTCCACCTCTCACATTTAGATAAATGATTTAAAGGTATGTTTTTCCCTGGGGTGAAGCAAAATGTGGAGACTGGTTTTCCTTTAAAGGCACTTTGAGGGCCTCCCTGGTGGCGCAGTGGTTGAGCACCGCGCTGTGGAGCTGTCAGCAGCGGCGACGCGAGTTCGACGCCTGGCCAGGGAGAATCCCACATGTCGCAGCAGACCTCTCCTGCCTCGTCTGCTGCTCCCCTCAGCAGTATATTTCTGATCTGCCTGTTCTGTTCCCCATTCTGTCTCTGGTGAACCCTCTCGCTGCCCCACGCCTCTGGCCTGTACCCCAGCTTGTATGTATAAATAAATAAATCTTTAAAAAAAATAAAAAAATAGAGGCACTTTGAATCAGATACTTACAAGGTCTGAATTTGGGAGAGAGACATGGGATAGAGGGATTTACTTTTCCCTTTTCACAGAAGTTTAAAAAAGTGAAAACTATGGAAAGTTCCAGATATTTCACAACTGTAGTCTCCCTCACTGTAGCTGTATTGCTTATACTTTTTGTAGCTCAAAATATTACAGGTTAAAGAAATTGAAACAGTCTCCAAATGTTGATTCCCAAAGCCATTCCCATCTTTTATTTATACGAATGGTGTTCCAGTGACATGCAGAATGCAGTGACCATATACTCCAGGGGACACTAAAACTCTGTTCAACAATCATAATAATTTCATTACTTTTGCTAGTGATTGGTGGACTAAGGTTGTTATTTAGCCAGGATATTTTGGGTGAAATCTGGAGAGGTTATGGGAGTTATTTATTCCTGTAAGACAGCCTCTTCCAGCTTTTCACATTATTGTGTGAGGGTGAAAGACTGGAGCTGTGCATACATTCTGTTACTAGGAGGGCACAAATCTGAATACAAAAGCAACTCTGGGCTGATGGCAAAGTAGAAAAATCAGGACAATCTGGATCCTTGACTGTGATCCTGCATTCTACTATCATCATTTCTTTGAACATATTACATCGATGAACAGATTTTCATTTTATTTCAAAATATTTTTAGTAAGAGACTAATAATTTTCAAGTAGAACATCATAAATAATATGTAGGTTAAGTAACATCCAAATTATAATTACTTATCATCCCATGTTGGTGTGTAATAGCTGATTATTGAGAAGGCAATATATTGATCTTAATTTCCTTATGAACATGATAGCAGAATGCTGTAAAAATATTGTTTTAAAGGTAGATATGTCTATTATATATTTATTTATTTATTTATTTTTAAAGATTTATTTATTTATACATACAAGCTGGGGTACAGGCCAGAGGCGTGGGGTGGCGAGAGGGTTCACCAGAGACAGAGTGGGGAGCAGAACAGGCAGATCAGAAATACACTACTGAGGGGAGCAGCAGGCGAGGCAGGAGAGGTCTGCCGCACCATGTGGGATTCTCCCCGGCTGGGCGTCAAACTCATATTGCGCGCTGCCGACAGCTCCACAGTGCAATGCTCAACTGCTGCGCCACCAGGGAGGCCCAATATATATTTATTTTTAATGTGGTTTATTTTGTTCAATATTCATTATAAATGATGAGGTCACTAAAATTATAAGGGCTTTTTTAAGATTTTCATTCATCATTCATTTCCAATTTCAATTTCTAGGGCCTCAATGCTTCTTTTTTTTTTTTTAAGATTTTTTTTTTTTTAATTTTATACATACAAGCTGGGGTACAGGCCAGAGGTGTGGGGCGGCGAGAGGGTTCACCAGAGACAGAGTGGGGAGCAGAACAGGCAGATCAGAAATACACTGCTGAGGGGAGCAGCGGGCGAGGCAGGAGAGGTCTACCACACCATGTGGGATTCTCCCCGGCCGGGCGTCGAACTCGCGTCGCAGCTGCCGACAGCTCCACAGCGCAGCGCTTAACCGCTGCGCCACCAGGGAGGCCCGCCTCAATGCTTCTTTATAACTGTCTCTACTTCTCAATTACCAGTTATCTTAAATCATCTCTCTGTGTTAAGTACCAACTTAACATCATCACCATCAGAACAACAACATCACTAAATTTCTGCATTTCTTATCTTTTAACCCTTCATGAATCTAATGAAAAGTCTCTTGAGAAACAATAGAGCTATGGCTGAGCGTACCTGTGGAATATGGCTGAGGTCACGATGGCCGAGACGCTGAGCACACTGGCAGAACAGGATCCAAAAATCGGCCTTTGAGGTTCCCTGACTTATTACCAGAACTTCCTGGTGAACTCTGAGTCAACTCTTTTGTTCCACTTGCTTTTCAATCTTTTGGACACACAGAATGTCCATTTCTCATGTGGGTTAGGGGTGGTGCTTCATATGAAAGCTTTACAATGCACACTTTAACCTTACACTGTATGCTTCTGATCTTCATAATCACCACCTGCATTGTTAATTATCTTGTCCATATCCTTGTCACTGATCATGTCCTGTACCACAAGTGTCAAGTTATTGTCAACCAGAGTTTATGATGAAATATGCCATATTCTAATTGTTTACTGTATGATCTGATGCCAAAAAACAGCTATTTAGGCCCTCCCTAAGAATAAAGAAATCACTGAAGCCTGGAGTTCAGTCCCTCACACAAGTATCTGTGACTCAGTTCTTGCTGTGTCCCAAGTCTGCGGCCCTCTGAGGCCGACACTTTCCTCCTCAAGATATTGCTGGCATCATATACCTAAGCAATCTCTATGCCTGGTGTTTGCATAGTACTCTATCACAAATCACCCTCTCTACTTATACTGTCCTTATTCCTTCAGTCTAGTAAGCCTTATTCCTGAGAATAATTCCACATGTCTGAGAATGTTCTGTAATTCCAATCTCTAAAAGCAGATTTAGGCAAATACGATTTAACATTCTTTATCTATCCTACTTTGTTGATGTTCATTAAATGCTTCATGATGATGTGGTATGTGTGTTTTCATAGATCAAACAAAATTTAATGTAAATAGTATACAGTATTTATAGGTAGTCTTACTATCTCTATTTATATAGAAGAAGAAAGTTAAGTTACTCAAAATCACATAACCAGTACTAGGTGGAGTCAAACTTGAATGCAGGCAATCTGACTTCAGAGTTCATGAAGCTACTATACTGTACTATTTTCATGTGATCATTTATCAGCTACTCATTTGACTCAAGCCGCACTCCTCCCTGGATAGTTTATCTAATAACAACCACTAATAATTACTGAGTTTTGTAGAAAAGATGACTAGTTGACATGAAAATATATATTTCCTCTTTCTGAATTTATATTTGCTCATGGGAGGCAGCTCTCTAACAGAATTTACCTCAGCCATGTCCTGCTGCATCATGGGGCAGACACACAGCTCGTTTTCATCAATGTTTTGTGAGCAAAATTGGTTTGTATCACTTTGGAGACAAAATTTTAATAAACTAGTGTTTTCCTTGTCCTCTGTTTTCCCTTCTACTAGCTATGTGTAGAAGATTTAAGACTCTACTATACGGTAAAACCAAATGATGAAACGAGCATGGTCCTTTATTGGTCCTTTAGGGAAGGAAATCACCAACGACTGAGAATATTCACAGCTGACTTTTAAGCAAACACCAAATAATCATCTATGTTTTTGTGCCTTTATTCAATTTGAAATCTGAAAACAGATTTTTGGTATAATTGAAGCATGTAATAGATGTCAGGAATGGTACTGGTATTTGCTAATCTAGTTCATACTATATTCTGTGATGCAAGTTCTTTGTTTTCTGGAAAAAAAAAACCCAGGGTTCATTGAGATGAATTAGTTTGTCCAAGATTAAACTAAATGGAATGTCTTGTTTTTGACTTTAAGCATTATGATTACAACACTTCTTTTCTGCCATATAGTCATACTGCTTTGAACAAGAGAATTAACAAATATTTACCACCACCCCTTACTTCTTCCTGGCTAAGGGAACTATGATTGGTTTGGGGCAGCCCCAAATAATGATCATTTTTGGTCTAATAAGTAAGGATAATAGCTATCTTAATACCCATCTTTTGGCTGTTTAAGAAACAAAGTTTGTCTGGAGAAGGGAACAGAAACAGCTCATCCCTCCTTTTCCTACTTGAACATGGCTAGTATGATGAGAGCTTCGCCCTTCATTTTGTAAGCCATCAGGAAAAGTCATGATTAATGTAGAAAGCTGTGAATCAACTTCAGTAATGACTCACCTCTCAGTAATGATTTATATGAAGAAAAAATACATATATATGTATGCCATAGTCTGTTATGTTTTGGTATTTAGAACTGAGAACAATCCTAGCCAAGGAAACTATCATTCAGAAATTGTATTTTCAATATTATCTTGCCTGCTATGTACCAGTATCCTTTCGGGATATATTAGTCTTTGTGACACTCTAAATGTCTCTTTTTAATATTTGAAAATTTTAATGTTTGCCAAAAAATCAAAAATTTATTTTCTGTGGAATATCTTCATGGAAGGAATTTAATTTGATAAATGTAAATAATTTATTATGTTAAATATGGGTTCATCTTATTTATAATTTTTTTGTATAATGAAAATTAGGGGAAAGTAGTAGAGAGAAATATGTGAGGTAGGAATTAACAAATACTTTAATATTTTGTATTTCAAATATTGAATCAGACAAAGAACTGAAAAGAACAATAGAGAACCCTTTACTCTTTCTTAGCTTTATTTGTTGTATGACCTTGAACAGGTTGCTTTACTTTTCTAAGCTTGGCTTCCGTATCTACAGATG
Source organism: Scalopus aquaticus (assembly GCA_004024925.1). Classification (NCBI taxonomy): domain Eukaryota; kingdom Metazoa; phylum Chordata; class Mammalia; order Eulipotyphla; family Talpidae; genus Scalopus; species Scalopus aquaticus. The sequence continues at coordinate 72,858 of PVIJ01007422.1, read as the reverse complement.
TTACTAATGACAATATAAAAATCATCATCTCAGTTTTCAGTGTCATACACATTCAATGCACATTGAATGACCTCAGTAAATGAGAGCTGATTTTTCTTGTTACTAATGTCATCATTGGATAACAATAATCGTCCTGAAGTATCAAAATATCATTTGTAAAGGCACTGATGTGAGTCATTGAAGGAAATCTACAATCTTTAATTTATGCTATGAAAATTATACGGTAATTTTAGGGTTAGCTATTGAATGCATTCATTTACTTGTCTACCTTTTAACTTCAAAACTACCTTAAATTTGAAACTACCTTTTAATTTCTATAAAAGACAAAACAATGAACAACTTATGGCACCGAGCAGGTGATGTGAACTATCTTTCTACTCCCTCTTCAAAGTTAGTTTATATAGCAACAGTGGTGCTAGAAAGAAATTCCAGTGTGAGTTGGCAACTTTCAAAAGAAATTAAATTCTAGAGAGAATATTTGTCCTTCATAAAAACTACTTATAATTCCATGCTTTATCCTGTTAGGTTAAGGGTTATTCTAGCCTCCATGGAGTATGAGAAAATTTAGATGACCCTAGTCTCTTAAATTACTCTGCCCTGCTTTTAAAATAATAGAATAAAATTGATCCTTTAAATGGATCAGACATCAGATTGGAACTTGATAAGATACTTTGAACCACTGGAAATAGACTCTGTAAATCATTTTATCTTTGCCTCTTTTGTAGTTTATTTTAATTTCAGGAAGTATTTTAAAATCCTGCTTTTCAAATCAGGTAATTCTACAGCTTCAAAACCTGTGAGGGACATTTTCCCATTGCTTAGTTCTTAGGTTACTAATGTGATCTAGGAGCAAGCTTGTATCTAATTCAGCAATATTATCTACATAACTTAGTATGTTGAGTACTTAGACATACAGTTTCAGTAACAGACCCTGTTATTTACCTCATGGAGTGAAATGTGGGAGCCCAACTTTAATCTCTTTGTCTTAATTTCTTCAGCTATAAAAGCAGGGAAACTGGAATAGAACTGTATGATTGAGCTTCTTCCAGCTTTGGAATTCTATATATTGCTTTGATTATCATGGCCAGGGCTCTCTTAAATAATAATTGAGAATAATAAAAAAATCCTATAATTCTTATGAAAATAAAATTTCTCCATAGAAAACTTCCCCAAAATTATGGATAATCAATTTACAGAATAAACACATGAAAAATAGTCTGTTAATAATCAGAGAAAGCAAATAAATAACTTTGAGATAGGTTTTTCAGTCATCATATTGTGAACAATTTAAAATAGATAAAATAAAGCTTTAGCTAGAAGAGAGAAAACATTAATAAACAGATCATAAATGAAAGTGTAAAAATGATAACTCACAATACAACTATGATACAACTCACAATATAACTATGATAACTCACAATACAAAAGATCATACAAGATTACCATGAACAGTAATATACTAATAAGTTTGATAATCTTTAAGGAATGGATAAATTGCTAGATCAAAATAGTCTATCGAGACAAACCTGTGAAAGAACAGATGAATTGAGCAAACTGATAACAAGCATAGAAACTAAAACAGTAATGAAAAATCTTCCAAAAATCTGAAACCCAAGATTTTTGGAATTTTACCAATCTTTTAAAGAAGAACTAATGCCCATCTTATTTGAATTGTTTTAAAAATATAAGAAGGAATGTTCCCTATGACATTTTATGATGTCAGCATTGCTGATTCAAATAGAAATTCCATTTTACTATATTATTACTAGAAAAACACTTTCCTGATTCATAAGGAAGCATACAAAAGCAATTATCCAAGCAATATATGTAATAAGTATATATTTGTGGAGGGAAATCCTAATTATTGTCAATAGAAAACTCATGTAATAAACTAAAACATTTCTGTGTTATGGGATAACATGCAGAAAAGAATGACATAGATTTACTATGCTGATTTGTACTTAGATGCAAGACTTACTGTTCATTCAACACACAGAATATCAATAGTCTGATAGTATCTGCTCGTGTGTGTGTGTTCTGTGTGCAAGTGTGTGTGTGAGAGATGGTAACTAAATTGCAAAGAATTAGAATGTTAAAGATGAAATTAATGACAGTATTTCTCTCTGAGGAGAAAGGAAGGGGACTGATATTAATGGTAAAAGAGACTTCTCTGTACTGCCTACAATTTTTGTAAGTATATGCTATATAATTTTACTTGTAAAGTTAAACATTATGGGAAAAGGGGTCTTTAATTCTTTTTATGTATAAAAGATTATTTAATTTAATTGCTTAATTTTTATAATTATATATTTATTTTTAGCTGAGATAATATTGGGGTAACCCCACTAGGTATTAATACCATAGAATAACCACCACCAAGTCACCCATATTCTCATCATAGTCTATAATGCTTCCTTTCCTCTTTGTTTTTTCTTTCTTCTCCCAACTCCTCCCTCCTTGGGCCTTCAGTTCAGAAGTCAGATTTCAATCTGAAATACGAATATTTTCCCTATCTTGTATGAATCCTCTCATATCATACCCCCTCCCCACATCTTTGGTCTACACCCCAGTTCTTATATGCATAAATACATAAAAAACAAATCTTTAAAGAACTAAATGGTTGTGTCTTAACATATTATGGTCGCCTGCAGAAGTAGATAAACCCTCTAACCCAAATTTGGTTTTGATTCCAGAACTAATGATACCATACATATATCAAAAGGTTATATAAAGGTTTATTACTTATATTATTAAAGTCTCTAGAGAAAAAAATGGCAGGCCTTACAAACTGGTTTGAAATGGTTTGAAAGGAGTCTGACCTGGGCTTTTCCTATAATAGTAGAATTGACAAGTTGAAAGATTCCAAGAAATGAACAGGGATTTGCACGGTTTTAATTTTCTCCATGGGTTTTAATTTTCCTAGACCCTTATTAGATTAAAAAAATGTGGGGTATAAGGTGAAGAGGGGGGAGGAGGCTTAAAGCTATCAACGGTCAAATTTCAAAAAACTGGGGTCACATTCTTTGTGACATGATATTAACATGGATACAGACTTTTTCTCTTCCTTTATAGCAGTAGATTATGACTGAATAAATGGATATGTACTGTTGATCTGATAATTCATGTAGTTAAACTCTATAAAGTCATCATAAGAAATGAATTAATGAATATTGAACTACGGCTCCCACAGGAAATACAGGGTTAAGTTCCTTAGAGTATTTTGTAAAAACATTTACATCTATCTTGTCTTTTCTGTGTGTTTCTGCTTGAAGACATCTTATCTAATATCTATTGTTGATTCATTAACAGTGACTCATGGCCAACAGCAATAAAACTCATACCTGTACAAAATTAATGTAACATATCTATTTTCTCTGTAAGGCATAAACATAGCACTCTTGCACTTAGGTATACTAGACTGAATCTCAGCACTATGCTAGGAGGCAATTTCTTAAATCAAACTAAACAGTTTCTGTGAAGCAAAAGAAACTATCATTAACACACACAAAAAAAAATAGGAGAAAATATTTGCACATCATTTATCTTACAAGGGGCTAATCTCCAAGATCTACAGAGAACTCATACAACTCAACAACAGTAGCAAAACCAAATAACCAAATCAAAAAAATTGGTAGAAGAGCTAAAATAGGTACTTCTCCAAAGAATACATACAGGTGGCCAACAGGGACATGAAAAAAAAAAATGCTCATCATAACATATCATCAAAGAAATGCAAATAAAACCACAGTGAAATATCACATCACACCAGAGAGAATGGCTTATGTCAAAAATACTAGAAATGGCAAGTGTTGCCAGGATATGGAGAAAAAGGAAGCTTTGTACACCACTAATAGTAATGTAGGCTGGGCCAATCCCTATGAAAAACAGTATGGAAGGTTCTGAAATTCTTAAAAATAGATCTGCTAATTGATCTGGGAATTACACTTCTAGGTATCTACCCAAAGAATACAAAATATGAGTTCAAAAGGATAGGTGTTCATTGCAGCACTATTTACCACAGCCAACTTAACACTTTATGGTCCGCTCACTTATTAGTACATGTTTTTGTCACCAGTATCAGGTGGCTGCTCACGTATTAATATGTGTTCATCTAGTCTCCGGTTTTTCATGCCACGGTGGATTTATTTGGTAACTATTAGGAGCTATTTCTTTGATCATACTCAGTCTAGAAGCTTTACACATTGCTTTGGTGAAAGTGTAAGGTGTTTTATGAGAGATATTACAGGTTTTTTTAATATCCAGTAGTTCAGGAGTTGTGTGTGTTTTATTGAATACTTACACCATTCATGTGGTGGCATAGAAAATGGCCGGCCCCAAGAGATGGTAAATTTAAAGGGCACCGACACACAAATTGTTAAGGAAGCAGCACAAATGCCCAAATGAGAGATGGGTGGCCATAGAAGTGTGGTATAATGTACATACTGGAATAATACTTGGTTAAAAAAAATGAAATCTTGTTATTTGTGACAACATGGGTAGAACTGCAGGGGATTATGTTAAGTGAAATAAATAAAAAGGAGAAATATAAAAACTGGATTATTTCATTATATGTGGAATACGGGGCGGGGGGGAGGAACAGGCAAAACTAAATAAAACCAAACTGTAAAATCTAACATTAGAATTGAGGCTGCCAGAGTGGGAGGGGTTGGTGTAGGGAACAAAGACAGGAGGGAGGGGACCCAATATGGCTTATGATGGAAGACTATTGGTGCTTTAGTGGTTGGCATGATGTGGTCTTATACATCTGAAGAGGTGTGACTTATGCCTTTGAATCATGCATAAAGTGCTGTAAACCAATAACACCTCAATAAAAAAAAAACACAATAAAAAATCACCAACAAATAGTACAAAATGTGAAAAATGTGGTCTTGAGCAAACCATGAAAAGGACACTTGTTTACAGTATGATGGCTGAATCAAGAAACAGAATGCTGCCTTATTTGACCTTAGCTGGGAACATTTATTTTGAACAACAAATTTTTCACCATTCTGTGCAGGCTGAAAAATAACCACAAAAAATGCCCCAAATATTGACTTTAGGATTACAATTAAATTTTAACAAATAGGAAAATTTGCTAACCTGGAATCCATAAATGATGAAGAGAGTAAGTAGATGACTATATACTTCTAAATTGAGCCATTTCAGAAAAGCTGCTGCCATTCTCTCTTCTTTGTCTTTGTTACTGTTGCATGTTTCAAAGCAACATGGTAAGTAGCACCATTTTAACAAGAGGGAAAATTCTTTTGTGTACTTCCCATGTAAACATTTCACTGGAATAATCCTGTAGCTGACTGGAATTTAACAGGGATATGATATGGTACAAACATTGAGTGACAATTGAATGTAGCAGTTGAAACACAGGTTCCAGAGTGAAAAATATTGGATTTATATCACAGATACATTCTACCAGAGGATTTTAGGAATATTAGTTAACATCTCCAATCTTCAATGTTCTCATTTGTAAAATGGAAATAAAATTAATGGTACAGTATACTGCTACTCTAAGGATTAATTGAGTTAACATACAACATAAATTTGTTTTATCAAGGAGAGGTATGTTGAATATTTTTAAACTGTTCACATTTATTTGTGACATCCTTTATTTGCCTTTCTTGGTACAACTATTAATAGTACTCTCACTGTCCAAAAAGTCCAAGTTTAAGTGATTAATTTTATATCACTTTGCTGTTTCAAAGAACTATAAAGCCTTGTTAGAGCTCAGGGGGTATTGTGCCTTATTCTACTGTTTAGTAGATCTGCAACACAGTATAGAGAACAGAAGAACAATATGCAGCATATTGTTATACTAGGAATAAACAATTTGTGATAAATCAATATTTTTTTCTCCTTTATCATAATTTAGGTTATTTTTTGGGTCACAGAGTGTCAAAGTCCATGGAAACATTGCAGCACTGTTCACAATAGCAAAGGTATGGAAGCAACCCAGATGTCCAAAAATAGATGACTGGATCAAGAAGATGTAGTACATATACACAATGGAATACTATTCAGCATTCAAAGAAGATAAACACATGCAATTTGCAGCGGACATGGATGGAATTAGAGGGGATCATACTCAGCGAAACAAGCCAGAAAGAAAGAGAAAAATATCGAATGGTTTCACTTATAACAGGACTATAGGGAAACCAATTAGGAGAGAGACACTTGGGGGCAGGGGGGGAATGGGAGGATAAGGGCACAAAATGGAGTAGAAAAGGATACAAGGGAGATGGATCACGGGTGAATTGGTGGTGGGTTACCCAAGGGGAATACAAAACATAAATGGTATAAATAACAATGAAAATATGTATTATTAAAAAATAAATAAAAATAATTAAGACACTAAATAAAAAAAAAAAAAGTCCATGGAAACAAGAATTTTCCCGGAAAAAAAAAGAAATAAAAGGTTTGTGTTTTCTATGACTAGAATACTTAATGCATAACTTCTAATTTCTATAAAATAATTAAAGTGGAAAGCCGTTTGTGAACTTTTAGCCAAACATTTTGCTATCAGTCTCTCTGGAAAGAGCAGTATTGGATATCAGAAGAGATCTTGCAGTTGATAGAAGTAAGATTTTGTTCAGTAAAATGTTATTTGTAAAACCTAGAAAAGATATTGCAAGCAATTACTTGATCATGTCTACTTCTGGGATCAAGTTTTCAACATTTGTTGAACACTTCCCTTGCTGTAATTGAGCCAATGAATTAGAGATGCCACAAAGTTCTAAAGACATTACATAGTTGAATCCTCTTTGGGGGAACATATGTTTTGCTTTAATGAAAGCTTAACATTTTAGAAGCTTTTGGTTATGACAGTCTCTTAATATTTTTAGAAAGTGACTGCATAACAAAAGAAAAGAGCAAAATATATTTTCTAATTAAAGTAACACTTTGGTCTCGAAAGTGAATTTTTCTTCAACTATCTTATTGAAGGGGTTTATAAAATGAAAACCAAGTAAATATAGCAATAACAGAACACATAAATGGTAGTACAGTTATATAATGGAATTCTATATATCAGGAAAAAGAGTTAGATATCTGTAAACTACAACTGGTACTTTAGAAAATGGTTTTGAGGAAAATTATGGACATAGTGTATTATTTAAGTACATAAAACAAAATGAATTTTCTTAGAACCATATGTAAATTTTGCTAAAATATCTTTTAGAAATAAACTTAAATGGTAGTGATCAAATGTTGTGTCTCCACCTCTAAAGTGTAGTGGAAAGAGATACACTTAGCAGAACTTAGTAGTAGTACAGTTCCACACAGGGTTCTTATTCTGTGGAGCAGAAGTTAATGCAGTGGCAATGTCAAAGTGGAAGCCTCATGATCTTTTCTTTTTCTCCCAACCCAAGAAAGTAAAATAAAAACACTATGTCATCTAAGAAGGATGACATTTATTAGTGCCACTAACATAGCTTGAAAGTTGCAAGTGTGCTGATATTCATCATCTCTGTTTAATTTACCAGTCTAGCTTTTGCTAAAACTAGCTGGTTCCTGGAGAACAACAGTAACCTTAATTGGAGCCACAAACTCCAATTAAGGTATTGTGCTACCTTTGACTTGATAAGTCATTTTTCCTTCCCTGTCAGGAAAGTGAGTAAGAAATAGTTTGTATTAACATGAAATGGACAATATAAGCTTACAAATTTACCCCAGAACTGTAATTCTTTCATTATCCTTCATAAAAATAGTATAAAGTATGTTGGATTATCTGGACATTCTGCCAAACAAGTTAATTGACTATATTCACTAAGGAAGTGGAATGATTTGAGGCATTGGTAAGACGTGGGTGGGAGTATTGTCATGACATGTCAGCAATATTTTTAGGGAATATTAGTGAGGAGCATGCTGGAATAATTTATACAAAATGAAAGATAAAATACTGTATCTTTTACTTCCCACCACAAAGAAGGATATCTGGTGAGGCCTCTTAAATTATACAGGCAGCATATCCAGACAAAGGAATTTTGTTCTGTCATCTTTGACAGGAACTCAGAAAAGGGATGCACTCTGCAGGAGAATGAGGCTGTGATGCAACAGTTTGGCTTTGTGGACTAGAGGATATGATAATATTTTAGTAATATTACTACGTGCAGATGGCGCAGAAAGTAATGAGTTTATGTCAAGCCTAAATGGGTGAACCACAACAGATTCTAACATCCACAGATAATTATCCTATTGATAGAGATAAAATACTTCTCTAGTGCACACACACACAAATCATGCAACAATAGCTATCCATCATAAATTAAGTTCTATCATAAGTACCAAATTCATAAGCCTAGCTTGGTCCAAGAACTACCCATTATAAAATGAAAGTGGTATATTTGGGACTGAACATGAGCAAGACAAAGGTAACACACAAGCTATATAAGCTAGGAGCCCAGATTCTCATGTATTCACTTGTGTTGCAGTACAACCTCCTCCTCAGATTATAAAGGATATGATTAAGAATAACACTGGACTCTAGAGACATAAAGGTTCCAGTTTCCAAGAGAGGAAATCTCCCACCATAGTATATTGCAAGAGTCACAAGGATATGGGTCTCTATTATTATAAATAATATAATAATGTCCCTCTTAGTACCACTTTTGCTGTGTCCTATAAGTTTTGATAGCTCATGTATTCATTTTCATGCATCTCCAAGTATTCTTTTTAATTTCTGCTTTGATTTACTTGCTAAGACAATAGTTATTAAATAGCATATCATTTAATCTCTACATATTTGTGGCTTTTCCAGCTTGGTTTTTGTAGTTTCCAGCTTTTCATTTGTAGCTTGATATCACTGAGGTCAGAGAAGTTACTTGATATGATTTCAGTCTTCAAATTATTGACACTTGTTTTGTGGCACAACATGTGGTCTATCCTCAAGAATTTTCCATGGGCACTTGATATGAATGTATAATCAGCTGTGGAGTAGTGCCCTTTAAATGTCTATTAAGTCCTTATTTAATTCCTCATTTTAAGACTATTGTTTCCTTGTTAATTTTCTGTTGGTTGATTTGTCTATTAATGTAAGTGGTATGTTGACATCCCCTGCTACTACTGTGGTGCTGTGAATTTCCCTTAAGTCTGTTAATAGTTGTTATATATATATATATATATATATATATATATATATATATATATATATATATATTATATATATATATATATATATATATAAAATAAGGTCCTTGATACAAGTATATATATATTTGCTTCATTTTGTGCATGTATATTGCTAAGAGTAATGTCTTCTTACCTGCCCAGCAGTCGTATTCTTCCTGGGGATAGGCTCATTCATCTGCAGCGGACTAGAGAGTGTGCCTTTCAGAACAACCAAGCTAACCACCAGCATTATCAGGTATGTAACTCAGCACCTGCCCAGAACTCAGTGTTCTTTTGGGGAGATAGTTCTCACCTGGTTGCAGTGTGCTAGAGGTCAATGGGAGTCCCAGGAGTCAGGGCAGAGGAGAGGCAGGTGCCTCTTCCTGTGCTTTGATATTGTTCTTGATGGGGCTATTTCTCAGGCTTTCCTTCCCTTTCCAATGTTCTCTGTCTCACCTATTTTTGGAGACACTGATTGTCAAGTTCTCACTTTTCTCCTAAGTACAGTTGCTCCCTCACTTATGCAGATGCACAGTGTTTGTGGATGAAGAACAACTACCTGATTATCCTGACTGTGGTGACTATGTTGTAAGTATTTCCTATGTCAAAAGTAGTAACTCTTTATATGATAACACATAATATAGTATTTTATTATGCTTCAACTTTTCTCTAATACAATTTTAAAATAAAAGCTGGAAATACCAGATATTGTAAAATTTCCCCAAAATCATCAGAATATTTTTATTTCCTAACTGCCTGAAACATTTTACTATTTTCCTTACAGTTTTTCCTAAAAGCTGATCTTCTTTTCATATGATGATTTTTTTACTACAACTTTTTAGAGAGAAAAGAAAGCTAATTCTCTTTTCTCTGATATGGTTGCTCAAAACAATTTTGATAGTATTGAAGAATTTCTCTTAACCTCACAACTTAATATTGAGAATCCGAACTTTCTGGATTAATTGGAAAATTTGGGGGGATTCACACATTTCTTTCATAGATTATTTCATGCACACCTATTTATTATTTTTAGTGCTGTTGCAGGTTTTTTGACTTAAGAAAAACAGGGACTTTTTTGCATAATTGCCATTAAAAGAAAAAAAATGTGGTGCATTATAATTACCTATGTAGCATTACAAGTACATTACTGACAGAGGGAATTTGAATTTTGACTGGGCATGGATGAGAAATACAGGTGAATACACCCCTTAAAGTTTATACAGCTAATTATTTGAAAAATTCTCCAAAAAATGCAAGATACTGGGTTTATGAATTTAAAGCCCCTTTTCTTTTGCAGTACTCAAATATTTTTGTTTTCAGATATTGTAAGATGACTTCAGAGGGCCTCCCTGGTGGCTCAGCAGTTCAGTGCTGCGCTGTAGAGCTGTTGGCAGCGTGTGATGACAGTTCGACGCCCAGTCAGGGAGAATCCCAAACGTGCGGCAGAACTCTCCTGCCTCGCCCGTTGCTCCCCTCAGCAGTGTACTTCTGATCTGCCTGTTCTGCTCCCCACTCTGTCTCTGGTGAACCCTCTCGCCACCCCATGCCTCTGGCCTGTACCCCAGCTTGTATGTATAAATAAATAAATAAATAAATCTTAGAAAAAAAAAGATGACTTCATATCATAGAATGACCTCTCGCCCATTATTTCTCTGTCACAATGACCCAACGTGTGGTATTCCTGAGAACAAACTATGGAAAGTATGATGCTACAACTAGTAACAACCCTATGGATATAAGGACTACAAACTATATAAATAATCCTGTTAAACCCAGGCCAAATGTACATATATATAATTTATTCAGTTCTCTCATAATCAAATCAAATATCACTTGTGATTACTACAAAGCCATTTGACACAAAAAGAATTGTGACGAAGGACAGATTTGGTGGGGAAAGAGAAATTACATATTATAATGCATACATAGCTGTAAATGTATATATGTATATGAATATGTATCATATACAAATATCAGTATATTATATATAAATATACAGTATATATAGATATATATGGATATAAATATATAGTTTGTATAATATTTATATATACTTGTATATGATGAGTTATGTTAAAGGTATCTATTCTCATATCCCTTAGCTCTTTTTGGTGTAGCTGAATGTAAATGTGCCCAAGTCTTCACAGTTGATTTTAAGGGTCTTGTTGGACCAAGTGAGATCAAATTTGAGTTACAAAAGGGAATGAAAAAGCTTGGACTTATGTGAGCATTTTATATGCTAAAATGCTTTAGAGACTCATTTCGGTTACCTTAGAATGTCCTTGTTCTTTTCTGGATCTACACATACACACACACACACACACACACACACACACACACACACACACCCCACTCTGAAACATGTGGGCTTAACAAAGACTAAATGCTAATCAATCAGAAACTTACTTTGGTTAAGTTAAGAAAACATGACTTATTGAAAGAATTGTCAGAAAGGTGATTGAAGCTGATTTGGAGTGGGAATTTGGGATGTATGTAGCAATGAGGGATGAAGGCAAATTCACACAAGAAAACCAGTGATATACAGACTGCTGCTATTATACCCTGGACTCTGAAAATATGGCATTTGTTGATACTTGACATTGAAAGCTGTAACTGCTGCCCCTGAACACGTGTTGCTGCTACTGATGTTTTTGTCTGTCACCTGTATCAAAAGATATTTCCAACGTTGTATTCTCCAGTTTGATTACTACCTTTCAGTTTGAAGTTCAGAGGTTATACATTCTAGGCCAAGTACTCATGACATGGACATTTATCTTTTACTAAACAAAAAAGATAAATATGAGATAAATGTGGTTCTTAGGTGAAATCGGAATTAAAATCAACCATATTTTCTGCTTTCCCAGAACCCCTTCTAAACAGAAGGTGCTCATTCATGACTGGAAAATAAGGCTAAAAAAAGAAGGACTTGATGTTTTGATTAGGTTAGATGCTAACTATATAGGCTGGGTTGTGGTTGACCTCCAACTACCACCCACTAATTCCTATGCTGAAGCCCCAAACTGTATTTAGAAGAATATTTAAAATAGTGACCAAGTGAAAAAGAGATAATTATAAGGTCCAGGTGTTCTTATAAGAAGAAGAAATTGGACATCAAAAGACACTTGAGATACACACTCAGACACAATATCGTATGAGTAAACATTAGGCAGTCATCTTTAAGCCAAGGAAAGAGATCTCAGAAGAAACCAAATATGTCAATACCTTGATTGTGGATTTCCATAAAATCCTTAGGAATAAATTTCACCAAAAGCAAACAAGACTTCTACACTGAATTTGGAAAATATGGTGGAGAGTAATAAAAAGAAGACTAAATATATGGAGAAATATTTAATGATAATGAATGAAATACTATTATTAAGGTATTAATTATCCACCAATGATCTATAGGTTAAATGCAACTTCTGAGAAAATTACAGTAGTTTTTAAATAAAAATTTAGAGACTAAATAGCATTTATATGGGAATATACAGACAACCAAATACTGAAAACATCTTGACAGAAAATAATGTAGAATTAACACTACATGTAGAAGTTATATGAGTGGTTAATATATACTATGTGTTGATAGGAATCTGGGTTATATTCACAGGTATATGCATTTGTTAAATCTAACACACACACACACACACACACACATATATATATATATATGTATGTATATATAGTTAGTCCATTTACAATATAGTAAAAATAGGAAAAGATTAACATAAAATATATTGCTTAGGAAAGAACTGTAAATATCAGTCAACTGGAAGAAAAAAGAAAAACACTAATAAAATAAGAAAAAGTATTCAATCATTTCTTTCTTGGAAAATGATATAAAATAGCATTTGTGCAGGATTGAATATTTTTATAATTTTTTTAAAGATTTATTTATTTTTGCATACAGGCTGGGGTACAGGTCAGAGGTGTGGGGCAGCGAGAGGGTTCACCAGAGACAGAGTGGGGAGCAGAACAGGCAGATCAACAGAAATACACTGCAGGGAGAAGCAGCAGGCGAGGCAGGAGAGGTCTGCCACGCCATGTGTGAATCTCCCCGACCAGGTGTCAAACTCACGTTGCTGCTGCCGACAGCTCCACAGTGCAGCGCTTGACCGCTGCGCCATCAGGGAGGCCCATTGAGAACTCTCATGTAATCCTTACAACAAAAAAGTTGCCTTTTTATGGATCAAATTTTAGTATCTTCAAGGTCAAGCAGACCTTGTTTCTAACTCAGGAATTTTCAGTATTACTCATTACAATATTATTGACCTCACTTCACCTCTCCTGGACTTTTGTTTGTTTGCTTTTGCTTAAAACTCAAGATCAGGGTTTCCTAAGTGAGTTATCCACAAAAAGGATTTCAAGAAAATGTAATGAGTTATATTTCAATAAGAGGACGTATACTGGGGTTCTGAGGTCAAATACATTTGAAGGTATGAATAAAAGAAAACTGTATTTTTATTTAATTTTAGGCCTTCTCCATAACCCTTAATTCAGTAATGAAAGTGGATCTGATCTACTTTATATCAATATCTCTTCCAGGTACTTTACCCATGCTCATCTGTTTAGTTTTTATATAATAAGACTTAAACAACCTTTTGACTAAGTACTCTTGTCAACTTATTTAAAAATGAGAAAATGGAGACAGGGTAAAGTATTTTTCAAAGGACATAGTGCTAGTAAGGGATTGAGTTGGAATGTGAACCCGAGCAGCTGGATTCTGGAACCTGTGTCTCTAACTACCACGTTTCACAGAAGACATGGCAAGAGAGAGAAAGAATAGTAAATATTAAATAAGGAGAAAGGAGTCAACCGTGTCAACCTCTTGGAAAGAAAACCAGGGTTCACCTAGTCAAAGGGGAAATGCTTTCCAAAGTTCAGATAGATTTTCTGTTGAAAGTTGATGCTGATAAATAAATTCAGGAAAATTCTTGAAAATACACTAAAATCCACTAATCAGAGAATAGGCATTCCAGAGATCTACACAAAGTGCTTGGGAGTAAAGTGGGGTAGCATTAAGGGTTTGGCTCCCATCAGCCATCAGAAGAAGGATATGATGACAGTTTTGGGATAATGGATGACTGAGGAAGATTGGCCCCTGGGTGGTGACTGATCAAAGAAATGGTTGATGAAGCATGGGGGAAATGGTTCAGAGGAACTCTGAGAGGAGTGAATAGTCAAATTTGGAATGTGGATGCAGAATCCTTTATTCAGTGAGGGGTGGGAGCAATTTCTTTAGGTCAAATGCAGCAGAAAGGCTGACTGCTCCCTCAGGGTGTGGCTGGAGAATAGATACAGGTGATACCATCTGAGCAATATAACACTGAAAGGGCAGAATGACAAAGATATAACTAGCTACCCTCATTAGTGGCAGGTTTTTCATATTCCTATTCTATAAGAGACAATTGCCTGAAAGATTTTCATTATGAATTCTGTGAGCAAAATCACACAGATATCTTAATTATTCAGAAAACATGATAAATAAAAATGAAAATTCCTGATAGAGTTAGAATTCTCCTGAGGGTGAGACAGAGGAACACAGAAACTTAGCTACTGATTATCCAAACTTAAAGCAATATTCCTAAGAATTCGAACTTTCCAACGCTGTAAACAGAACTCACGAAAATAAAGGGAAACTAAAGTGAGGTACAAAGAGAGTTAAAGGTCATGCACAGCTCTCTATAGTTGGGTCCATTCAGAGTACTTTCCTATCCCTCTCGGCTGGGTTCAAGAGTTAGTCAATCGGAATTAGTTTGGGGTTTTCCTAAAGATCCTTTCTAGACCTCACTTGTCTGGAAACCTCTGAAAGTCACCTTATTTCTTTCCAGAGTTCGGAAAACTGGAGATGCATTAAAGCCAATTTGAATCTTTTGGAATGCCATGGTTTTAACTTAAACATTCTTTGTGCTCTGCCCTAACCATTAGGGGCAAAGAGTAGAATCTTGGATATTTTCTTTCTTTCTTTCTTATTTTTTTTTAAATTTTATTTATGCATACAATGCTGGGGTGCAAGCCAGAGGTGTGGGGCGGTGAGAGGGTTTACCAGAGACAGAGTGGGGAGTAGAATAGGCAGATTGACGGAAATACACTGCTGAGGGGAGCAGCAGGCGAGGCAGGAGAGGTCTGCTGCGCCATGTGGGAATCTCCCCTGCCCGGCATCGAACTCACGCCTTAGCTGCCAGCAGCAGCGCCACAGCGCTGCACTTATCCCGTTGCATCACCAGAGAGGCCCCTGGATATTTTCTTATGTATTTCCTGCTTTTAAGGACCAAGGATCTAAAAAAACAAGAATCTTAGGAAACACTGACACTAACTTTCAAAAAATATGGATGCCCTAAATATGTTTCCTAGAATTTGATATCTTTAAGGAAAACTGTTACAAAAAAGTAAAATCATCTTTAAAATTATTTTAAACTCCCAAACATATTTCTTCAATTCTAAGAGATGCAAATTTTCTTAAATTGGGTTCACTCTGAATGTTAACAGAAAGAGTACAGGAAATTAAAAAGAGCTGATTGAAATTGACAAATAGCTGTTTTATTTTTAATCTTAGATGGCTAATAGAAAAAGAAATGGATTGAGAATGAACAGAAACAAGTTAAAAGGATAACAGGGCTGGGAAGAGAAATATATGTCATTCAGACCAGATTCTTACTAGGGGAAAGATATTGCAAATGTGTTTAAAACATACATGAAAGAAAGGTAGTTTTAGCAAAATTGGGGAGTGGAGAATTAAAGAGACGTTATCAGGAAATGAGGATTTTAAATCATTATTTCCCTTTTGCATTTAATGTGAAAGAAGAAAAAGAGATCTGCCCAGGGCACAGAGCATATTTCTTAGTGTAGCTGGGGAAGAAACCACTGTAAAAAAAAAAAAAAAAAAGGTGATTCAAACATCCTAAGGCAAAGCAAGTATAAGTACCAAGTCCAAATAACTGTGATTCATGACTTTGAAAAGACAGGAGAATAGGAAGAACAAAGTCATGCTTTGAATTAATTGCTTCTGCCACATCTCAGATGCTGGATGAGTATACTACCTGGCTCTTTTAAAATAGAAAATGTAACCACAAAAAAATTATTCTTAATTTGCTTAGGAGAGGGGAAAATGAAATTGCAGATTGGAAATGGTATTTTTAAGTTTGGTGAGGTTAGGAGGAATCTGAAAATGATATTAAAGAGAGAGAAATAAAGGCCAGAAACCAATTGTGATATTGCTAAAATCACATAATTTTTTAACTGGAAAAAGCTTTAAAACTTATTGGCTCCAAATTTTCTTATTTTTCAAATGTGAGAACAGAGTTCACGAATATAACCTGGATCCTTGGATTGTCAGCTTGTTAACCTCTACTCAAACTACTGCTTTCCTTTCTTTTTTATCCTTGGCCCTTGTGGATAGGAATAATAAAGTGCTTTGTGCAAGAAGACACCTAGGAACCATTATTGGAGGATGAGTTTCCAAAGCCTGCCTCTCAATCCTTTATGTTCTATCCTTCATGCCAAAGTTAAACCTAAAAAAAAAAAAAAAATTCAGCTACTTAGTTACAATAGCCACATTTCAAATCTTCAATAGTCACATATGGACAGTGGTTACCATATTAGACAGTGCAGATAAAGAACCTTCCTGTCATCACAGAAAGTCCTATTGGAACCGGACAACACTGTGTTATAGGCTGTGGTTATGTTCTGTGTGGCTTTTAGCAATACCACACCTAACAGTATGGCTCTCTTCTTTTTTTTATAGGAAAATGTTGCCAAAAAGAATTAGAAATTGTGAACATTCATTTTTCCACAACTAAAACAGTTAACTGCTGATGTTACCTGTATTGATCTCTTCTTTGTTTCTCCTTTTTCATCTGTAAAGCTAATCGCATAGCACTGTTGAAAGGGCCAAACGGAAAGCTGCAAAACAGCCTTATAATTATAAATATGATGATGATTATGGTGATGATGATGATGTTATGATGATTATCAAAGAGGATGTTGTGTTTTAAAACCCATGGGCATGCATGTTATTTCTAGTTTCAAAAAAAAATTGTCATACTTGGAGTCTGTTTTTGGAGTCCTACCATTTTTCTACTGTCTTTAATAATGTTTAGCATATCTAAGCAATGTTACAGCCCTTGTACATTCATTTTTTGCCCCAGTAAAAACATATAAACTATTATTTAGTTAAGGTTAAGGGCCAAACAGAGTTAGAAATTAAGACCTAATTGGAGATTTTGGAGTTGACACATCAGGTTAAATTAAACATGAAAAGACTCTGACATCACTGTGCCATATTAATGTCTTATATTTATTTCTCAAGCCAGCAATTTTAATTAGGTAAAAGTACAGACAGTGATGCTCACTTCTACCCATGCAGGTAATTGGCAATACAGCTAGCCAATTACCTGCAAAATACTGGAATAGTGAGCCCTTGATCCCAAACATTTGGAAGATACCTGACTCTAGAAAATTGGCTTATAGGCAGCTCTTTGCTAAAACTACAATCAGGTACTTTAAAAGACTCCTTTTCTTTCTTTTTCACTCATCTATCAATATACGCCATCTGTCAGATCATGCTGGGTCACCTCTGTCAGCCTTCCACTCATGTTGAAAGAGAGACAAAGCTTTTGAAGGTTTTTAGTTCTCATGAATCTCCCCGCAAAAAGTCAGGGGGTTTCTTACTGGTTCAACATTTCTATCTATAGAAGACAAGGAGCTAGTGCCTAGCCATAGGAGTAGTGACTCCCTTAGGCTATATGACTGATCATCCACATACCCTATGCAATCATGGGTCTGCTCAGGTGGCCTGTATTAGTGCTTCTCAAATTTTATTATGCATAGGAATTGCCTGGGGATCTTGTTAAAGTACAGATTCTGATTTAGTAGGTCTAGGGTGGGACCTCAGATTCTGCATTTCTAACTGTGTCCCAGACACTAGAGTTGCTGGTCAGTGGATACTTTTAATAGTAAGCATAGGGGATAGTGGAATAAGTTTAATTATTTGGAGTTATGCCACCAAATGTTTATAACAACAACAACAACAAAAGAAATAATAACCATATAATTTTAAAAGCTATTTATAATTTTATTTTGTATGTGCTATCTCATTTAGACATTACAACAGTGAGAAGTAAACCCAATGTTATGGTGTTTACTGCTGTGTAACATTCTGGCCACAACTTAGTGACTTAAAATAGTGACAACATTTACTTTGTTCACAGACTTGAAATTTGAACAGGGTTTGAACAGAGGCACAGCTTGTCTCAGCACCACAAAAAATCACTGGGACAATTAAAATCCTGGGGAACGTAAGTTATCTTAAAGATCATTAGAACATTTTTGTCTAATGGTTGCTAGAAGGTAGCTGTCACCGCAGCTGGCACTGTGATCAAACTACCTATACAAGGTCTTTCCATGTTGCTACTTGACTTCTCCACAACATATCAGCAGGATTCCCTGGCTAAGTATCCCAGTGGAACCAGGTAAAAGGTGAATGTTATCAGTTAGCCAGAATTTACATTAAGTCATTTGTGTATAGTTACAAACTTGGCCATATTCAACAGAGAGAAATACAGATCACATTCCTTGATGAAAGAAAGTCATCACTGCATTTGAAAAAAAACCTGTACACTATGATATACCGGTTTGGCTCCCTTAGGAAAGTCAATGTCCAAACAGGTACTATGGTCCAACTTCACTGATGAAAATGACTGATGGTGAATAGGGTAACTTCACATTGTTAGGACTTAGTTGACATAAGAAATAAGAATCTGTTTAAATATGTTATTATATGGCATTTTAGAGTACAGAGTAGCATACATAGATACATATGATACAGTATTTCAGAATGTGGGTTTGGACTCAAGCTTCTCTATCTTCCACCTCTATGACTTTGGACTACCTGCTTAATATTTATTATTCTTGCTTTCCTTGTTAGTAAAATGAGGATATTTTTGTCTTTAATAGTTCTTGGAATGTGTAAATGAACTAAGGTCTGTAAAGCACTACATCTCCTGCCTAGATGACAGTAAGCACTTGAAAAATGACATTTTTTTCACCATTGTCATTCTATTGCTATTACCAATAAGACAATGACAAGGTTTTTCATTTCTTTTTCATCAAGGTAAATTCACTTCTGTTTGTTTTCTTATGTCTTTTATCTATTATAATTGAATGGTACCACTGACTTAAAGAATTTTGACAACTGCTTATGAGTCAGCTTTCTTACAGAAAGGAAAAGAATATGAGAGATTTAAAAATTTTTAGCAATATTTGATATACATGAAACTTCAGAGAAAACAGTTTAGAATTAACTCCAAAATGCACAATGTACATCTGTACATTCATGCCTTGATTTAGTATCCAGTTTTTTTTTAAAGATTTTATTTATTTTTGTGTAGAAGAACTGGAGTGCAGGCCAGAGGTGGTGGGAGAGGGATTGAGAGGATTCAACAGGGACAGTGGGGAGCAGAACAGGCACATCTACTGAAATAGACTGCTGGGGGGGAGTAGCTGATGAAACCGGAGAGGTCTGCTGCTCCATGTGGGTTAGTTCCCTAACCAGATTCGAACTGAGCCTGTCACAGTGGTAGCACTGAGACAACCCCTAGGCCACCAGGGAGGCCACCATTGTTTTCAATTCTTGATGGTGAGGATCATTATATCATCCCTTTATTCACCATAGAGTCTGATAAGTGATCTGCATTGACCTGGTTATCAGTAGATACTTATGGAGATATATAACCAGTTTTCAATTGCTTTTCATTCTAGCTTTTAATGAAAGGACTATTTAGTACTGTTAGGTTAAAAAAAAAATCAATGTAAGGAAGATCTTCCATAATTATAAAAAAATCTATTTTATCTACTCCAGAGTAAATGTGTCAAATTGGTTATCTGATACTTTGTATGTTTTCTGGTTTTAATTGTGAGACTATGGGTTCAACCAGGGCCCAGAGAAAAGATAATGCCTTTGAGTGAGAAGATCTGCTCACTGGTTTTCCGGTTTTTTCCACTGAATTATTTAGATTCAAAGTTTCTTGAACTAAAATGGCTAGTGGTGGTATAGGAAGGATATTTAATGTCTGTGTAGCTTAAAAATATCTCTTTTGATGAAGAATCACTGTGGTGGAGATATTTCTAATATCAGTTATTTTCCTCTGATCTCTGTTACAGTTTCCCACCTAGTCCTAAGCAAATTATTTTGTTCCTAAATAAGGACAAAAATGACTTCCCCTCTCCCACACACAAACACACACTTATAAATATACTTGAAAACAGAGAGAAGAAAAATAATCAATATTCTTATTAATTTCTTTTTTAGGTTAATGTATTTTGATATTATAAAATATGTCTCTAAGTAAGGCCACTTGGAATGAGAATTCTGACGATACCACTGTAATGAACTCTAAAAACACAGCTGCCTCACTGCTTGATGGTATTATATTTTCCTATCCAGGAAAGTATTTCATAAGAAAGAAAATAGTTGTTCTGGCAAGTTGCAGGAGGTTTTTATGATAGTTCAAGTGCTCTGTTCCTCTTACATCAGCATTTTCACTGGCCTGTGACTCAGAAAATAGTATATTATTTAATTTCAGCACAAATTTAAATAAGCAAATCTAGAACTGCCCCCCCCCCCCTTTTCTCCTTCCCTTAGCTACAATTCCTGGCTTGGTTTACTACAATACCTTAGAAAGAGAGATAATTACATAGTTTTCTATAATGTAACATACAAAACTAAGTTTTAGAAGCTGTCTGTTTTCTCCTTTTACTATGCTCTATTCACTGAATAAACAAATTGATCAGTTTGGCAGACCATGATCCACAATGATTGGCTAGCCTTTAATAAATGGATACTTGCAAACTGATCAAAAACTTCAATAACGTATTGGCAGAAGAAACCCCAGGAAACTGCCCATATGAGGTAGCAACACTGGTGTATGAGATAACTGTTTCTAATAACGTAATGCATATTTTAAGTTATATATTTTAAGTTATATGATTTCTAGTTCAAAGGTTTTTATTTATGTTCATTTGGAAAACATTAGTCTAGGGACTATGTAATTTAACTGCAAATAACACTGACAGATCTTGGAAAGAAAATAATTTATAGGCAAAGAAGAGAGAATGGAAGTGTGAAATATGTGATACTTTCATCACAGAATAGGCTATACAAGTATCATTGCTTAAAAATGTCAAGTTTTGTGAGCTTCAAAATAGCACTCTTAAGTGTTTAATGATTTTCTTCTTCTAAAGACAAAAATCAAATTCCCCATCAGAACATGGATTTGAAGTACCTTTTCATTTGCAAGTAACACATCATGCTTTTCCCTTGTTTAACTCTAATGTTAAAAATACAAAAACAAACCCAAATCAAGCAGAACTGTTCAATTAGTTACTTTTGTATCTTCTATCACAGGTTGAAGATCGACAGTTTTATTTACCTAGTAGCTTGCCAGAATCAGAGAACTGAAAGCTATCTCCTTGTTTCAAAATGTAGTGAAAATAAAAATAAATGTGATTTTACTTTGTAGGTGCTTGCACCTTCAAAGCATTTGACAAATCTGTTAACCAAATTCTTTCTAAGTTTTACAAAAAGTAATTGCATATATTTATGTCTAACTAAAAGAGAGAACAGGCCCAATACTTTGGTAGACACTGCTAAGTAACCTTGACTAAATGCTAATTAATCTAGAATATGGTATGCTTCTCCACGTTCGCTGGTTTTAGGGAAATTCTCATCAAGAGTGGAGAACATGGGCCTTCCCGGTGGCGCAGCGGTTAAGCGCTGCGCTTTGGAGCTGTCGGCAGCGGTGACGCGAGTTCGACGCCCGGCCGGGGAGAATCCCACATGGTGCGGCAGACCTCTCCTGCCTCGCCCGCTGCTCCCCTCAGCAGTGTATTTCTGATCTGCCTGTTCTGCTCCCTGCTCTGGCTCTGGTGAACCCTCTCGCCA
>PVIJ01007422.1:20948-50701 GCA_004024925.1 Scalopus aquaticus | reverse complement strand
AAAAAAAAAAAAAAAAAAAAAAAAAAAGAGTGGAGAACATGAAGCTACTGAAATAAGAATAGGCACACCAGGAATATAAACCACCCCTGTTCCTCACACTCACAGCACTCCTTTAGGCCTTAATGAGCCCTACTGTGCATGCACCACAGTCATTAGATGATGAAGCTCCACTAAACACACTTCAAGTTTTGCTGGATCAGGTCACACCCAATTTATGTCAGGTAGATCCAATTGCACGATCATTTTGTTTCCCAAGAGCACTCAGTTTCCACCAGAATCCATTTGTAACAGTAGGAAATATGGACATGGAATTTACTATTTGTTAGACATTTTCATACATATTTTATGCACATTAATTTCTTTTATCATCACAACACTGTAAAGTACTTCTATTGTTTATTGTTCAGAGAGGAAAATGTTGCACATCATTTAAGTATGATCACACAGCCAGTTAGTCTCTCTGTATATATAGATTCAAACTCAGTTTGACTCCAAGAACTATACTTTTAACTCTTCCCTGTACTATGATATACCAAGAGTAACTTCTTGAAAGCAAAGAGTCATTTAAAGAAGTCATGACTTTGCTTTAAAATCCTCAAGGCCATTCCTGTGATTGTCTTTTTAGGCCCTGCCCCAGTTTATGTATAGCTCTCTCCTTCTGCTACAGTCACATTGAGTTGAGCCATAAGGTCCAAGTGATATTAAATTCTAAATATCTGGGATTATTATGATCTCCAAGCAACTCTCAAAAATCTATAAATTAACTATGAAAACTAAGTAATATTTAACAAAATAGCATTGTTATATAAGTTCTCATTACATATATTTCCTTTAGATAATTTTAATGTCCATTATTTTTCTATGATTCCTTATTGGTATTAACATCCAGTTGTCTTACTTTAATTAATTACAGCCTGCCATTTTGTCTTATTTCTCTGCCACTGAATTTAGAATAAAATGCAACATAGATCTCTTTCAAAGGAAGACCTTCTTATATTTTTAAAAATAATTTAAGGTACTGTTCCTTATTTATCCAGCATTAAGATGCCAATGACTAATATATGTACCACATAAAAATTGACTCTTCTCAAATCCTGGGCATTATGTTCAGAAAGAGGACTGATGTTACTGCTCTAATTTTTGTCCTTTTGTCTATGAACTACATCGCCTTATAATTCACATTAGCAGGACAAAAAGGAGAATTTCTTTACCTTATGCCAGCTCCTTAAAGCCTTCTCCCACAGGATTCATAACAAACTTGATTTTTTTGAATTCTGAAAATATGACCTGACCTTCCAAAATGTTTTCAAGAAGTTTAACTATTTTTTTTATTTCATAGTTTTTATCAGTTTAGTTTCAATAAGAATAGGAGTGTGAAAAATCATACCCAAAATTATCCTAGCAGTGCTTTTCTACCCTAGACTTGCCTATCAGTTCATCACTCTCATGCCAGCTGAAGCTAGAAGGCTGCTCCCATCCTCAGCCCTGTCTGGATTGGTGAGTCAGTTCCAGCCAGGATTTCACTCTCTTGGGGACCAAACTATGAAACAGTTGATCTAATAAGCTCATCATATTATATTAAATAAGATGTTGTCTGCATGTGTTTTTCTCACAGTATTTTGAGTTACTTGAAAGGGGAATCATGTCCTAGTCCCTTTGAAATGTCTAAATTTCGTACATGTGTTAGAATATAGTACAAATCCAGTTAATATTTATTAAGCTAAGAACACCAGTAGACAAAAATCCACACCCCCATCAGTCACTTAATCAGCAATAACAGAGTGCTGATTTCTATCAATGTCGGTATCATCTGGACAGACACCAAATCCTTCCCGATGAGGTCCCTACTCATCATATTTCAGTAAGGTCTGAGCGACATAAACATTGAGTTTGTTTGGCAATTTGACTCCAAATTCTGTGATTTTCATCTCAGAATTTTGGTTTATGATTGCTTTGGAAAAATGCTTTACAAAATTTCAGGGTAAAGGTAAACATACAACTTTTTCTAGTACAGCATCTTCTCATTTTTGTGGCTGTTGTGTGATCTTTTCATATAAGGAAACAGGAGCCAAACATGCTTCCTTGTTTGATATTAATCTTCTAACTAAGCTTATGTTAAATGCTGGGATGAAAATTTATTTTTCCAATATCAATTATTAATTTCATAATTTATACATCTGCTATTTAATAGGCAACAATACATGCTAGGTGCTTGAGGGAAAGGCTGGAGGGAGGTACATAAATTTTATTAACACAAAATTTCCTCTTTCTTTACTCCCTCCAAGAAGTTTTGCTTTAGTAAGTGGTAGAATGAGTCTCTGGATCTCACTGGTAGAGTTATACCAATAATTCTCAAATTAGATTTTATTTGGAGGCAAGAATACTGTGTTTAGGTGGAATACTTGTGAACTCAAGTGACCTACATAGAGTCAATGGGAAATGAATGATAGAGATATCATTGCATGAATGAGCTCAGTACCCTATTCCACAATCTGTTTGTTAGAAAATTGGAAATCAGGCTAAAGCTCGGTATTCTTATTTTTTCCAGAATAGAATAAACTAATGCAATTTGATCTCCATATGAAATAGTTGTTTAGTCTTGCTAAATATATACTATTTAATTAAGTAAATCTTATTTTTTAAAGATTTATTTTTATTTATTTATGTATCTAAGAACTGGGGTGTAGGCCAGAGGTGTAGGAGGTGAGAGGATTCACCAGAGACAGAGTGGAACCGAATAGTCAGATCTACTGAAATACACTGCTGAAGGGGGTAGCCGTTGAGACAGGAGAGGTCTGATACACCGTGTTGTTTACCTCCCTGGCCAGGAATTGAACAAATGTGCAGTGGTTGGTGATAGCGCTAAAACTTAACCCCATACCATCAGGGAGACCCAGAAAATTCTATTTTTAACAAATCATTTCCTTCAATGATGGGTAGTCTCATCTCACTTATTCTGGTTTTGCTGTAAGCTAGATCCATTGAAAAAGTAAAATAAAAACAATAAAAAAGATGAACTGTGTAAGACAGCATATACTTAGGATAGTTAGCTCAGCAGCATGTGATATTGGGATTCTATAAGAAAAAAGTTATAAAGCAGTACAGGTCCTTTACTTTTAGAAGACTTTTACAGCTTATTGGAAAAAGAGGTGATGACACCGAGTATTAACACTTATTAGAAATCACATACTGGTGAGAAATATTTCAAGTTTTATAGCACAAATGAAATGATCACTAAACTTTGATCAATATGTATAAAAGCAGTACACTCCTTTGGCACTGTTCATTTGAGTTGCATTTCAACAAAACTGACCATACAGGGAGAATAATCATTCACTAGGATAGCTAATGGTTTTATGCATTTAAATCCAGTTTGGCCTCCTTCAAGTAACATGCATTTTAATGAACAGCTCATATACCATATTGAGTTACAAGAACAATGGTAAAGGGAATTTCTTTAGGGAAGAGAATTAAATAAACAGAAAAAAGGAGGGGAAAAAGTAGGCATCTGTAAGATAATTTCTCATACTAGACTTTTGTGAGTCAGTTTGCTGTTGTTTTTTGTTTGTTTATTTGTTTTAGATAAAAAGTGAAAAATTGAAGCCAAAAAGCCTCCAGAAAAGAGACAAACCTGGAATCAGTTTCAGAAATCTAGTTCTATACATATAACTCTTATACCAATAAATACTCTTGACTTTAAGGCCCTTCATCTTTTCTTTCCTCTGAAATATAAAATTAGTTTTGTTCTATTCTGTCCATCAGCCAAATGCTGGAACCAGATTTCCCAACTGACATTTTTATATTGAGGTTGAATGATGTTTTATGCAGCTCAAAATATACTTGGAACAACCACATTGTCCAATCTTTCACAGGATCTCTCCCAAATTCTTTTCATCTCATCTGGATAGTCAAATTGAGAGAGAAAATGTTGGTTTGATTCTCTTAAATGTTATTACTAAAAACTGGCTACTTTCTGAATTGTGGACTTTACATTAACATGGAAAGTCAGCATTGTGCTTTGTGTATCTTTTCATGTCTGGTCCCAAGAAAAATGTAGATTGTTATTCTTTCATCATCACCATTATTTTTAGAGAAATAGATGGGAAAGAAGAGCAATTTAAATGAATGTTGCCCAGTCTTCTTGTGAGATCACTATAGTCAAATGTTCATCTTAGGTTAGTATTTGCATCACAGTGGAGATGTATCAAAACAGAATACCTTATGGTTAACTGAAGACAAGGGACAGAATTTATTCTGATGATCAAGGGAAGAACTAGATCATAGCCATTAATCTTTTAGATTCAGGGTAGCCTGGTAGGATGCCAGTGCAAGGTTTTCTCCATAGAATGTAATGCTAAGTAACGATGCCAAGTTGTAAAGCAGACACAGTATATATACATAATAGAATATTCCGGAGCTATAAAGCTGATGAAATCTTGCCATTTAAGACAATTTGAGGGGATTATGCTAAATGTCAGGAGGAGAAAGACAAATACCAGATGGTTTCACTCATAAAGAAATAAAATATAGGTGCAGATAAAACACAACCATAACAAACCCTAGAAATCTTATTGCAGATTTCAGGTTACCAGAGAGAAAAGGTGGCACTGAGATCCAATCACTGTGGTGTAGGATTATTGGTACTTTGGCGGTGGGTGTGTAGTAACATATATCTGAAGAGGTTTGAAACTATACTCCTAAAACATACACAGTAAAACAAACCAGTGCTACCTCAATTAAAAAAAAAAAGATACTGTCATGGATATGAATATCTTCATCCAGAAAAATCTGTATTTGGGTAGCAGTAAGAAATAGGATTTGGTGTAACTGTTACAAGTTTCTGAGTAATCACAATAATAAAACTGTCTTTTGTGACTTGAGTTTCCTTTCTAAGGTGCTAAAAACAAAAAGTAAGTCATGTATAGTTAATTTCTATTTCTCACATCTTGTGTTTACCATTAATATTTTAAGATGGTCCACAAGTTGAAATCAAAGTGATTGAAAGTAATTTGTCATCTTGTATATTTAATATATATACATGTGAGACTGCAGGCTGTTATGTAGTGGCTTATTGCCACTCTTAATTGGCCATTCTTCACAAAAGCCTTACTCTATATGAAAGATAGTTACTGAATATGTTTATTCATATAGAGACAGTTTTAGAGATTATGAAACAGTGGGCAAGAACACCAGCTGTTGGGCATCAGACAAGTGCACAGAACTCATCTGTACTTTATTTCCTTTTTTTTTGTTTAGATTCATCAATTTCTCACTTTACGGTATGAAATGTATCCCTCTTTCAAAATTACTTTTTTTCTTTTTTTAAAATGAATTTATTTTTTTGATTGAGGTAACATTAGAATCTCCCCTCCTCCCAATTAGGGATCACCGCTATTGTGTACCCACAACCAGATCACCCATGGTCCACCATCATAGTCCATTGTGCTTCCTTTCCTCTTTGTTCTTACCCCCTACACACCCATTTTTCCCTCTAGATAGTCAGTTCTATAGCTAGCTTTCAGAGGTTACTTTTTAAGCTTTTCTTTATCTAATCCTTTGTTTGGTTTCTCTATATTCCACATATTGGTGACACCATCCGATATTTATCTTTCTCCTTTTTTTAAAATTAAATTAAATTTATATCCTTTACATTACTATGTATCCCCCATAGGTTTCCCACCACCAATTCACCCGTGAACCATCACTGTAGTCCCTTGTGCTCTTCTCTCCTCTATTACGGTCTCTTTTCCTCCCCCTCCCCTGTAGAATGTCTCTTATTTGTGGTTGCCTGCTAGTTTTTGCTTTTGTTATGTTTTGTGTGCTATTTTCTCTTTCTGATTTATCATTTGGCTCTCTTATAGCCCTCCTATAAATGATACTATTCAATATTTTCCTTTTTCCTTCTGACTTATTCTTTCAAAATTATTTTAATAATTTTATTTCTCAAATGCCTATGTAATTTAGTCCTTTCTTTTTTTAACATTCTATGTTTCAGATTGCTATCTCTGATTTCAAATTTGACTTGAGGTTAGTAATTTAAAGATTCTAAATATAACCAGCAGTCAAATAGTCACGACCTCAATGAAATCTATAGTTAAAAATTAGGTCAATATTCTAGAGAGTAAATGAGTGAAGTAGTAAAGTTTTCTTGTTTTCTCTTCAAATGTGCAGATATGAGTCTTGCATTTTTATTGTGGACATCATCTATTTTAGAATTCATAGATTCTATAAGCAAAGGGATGAGCTAGTTGACCTCTACACATTTCATTCTGCTGAAACAATAAATTTCTAATGAGAAAATTTCAGTGTTATAATAGATTTAAGTATTACAGAATTTTCTCAAGACTTACTTTAATCTACACAAATTTCATGCCATTTTGTTAATTTATGCATGTCTTTATAATGCCATTGATATGGCATTAGTGGGATTTCATTATGTGGTAAATAGTTATTTTGATGAAGAAAATGATTAGATTTAATTCTACCAAATATTAGATTGTAATAGTATTTTCCCTGTTGGATGTTAATATATATACAATCCCTCGCAGTGCTGTAAGCTGAGAAACACATTATGAGAACATAATAAAAAAAAAAAGGATAAACTCTAACAACAAAGGGTAAGAAATTATTGAAACATTACAGGTATATTTGCCTTTAGTGTGTTGGTGATCCAAAAATATTGACATGATTTGAAAGTGATTTTTTTTCTATAGATTTGAGTATATCAACATAATGTATAATTAAATACACATGGGTAGCTGAGAAATCCCCATTCATTCTTCCTATTCCAGGTCTGTCCCAGCTAGCAGAGCTCCTAATAAAAGTTAGAAACTCAACTGAGAGTTCTAAACTTATGTTCACAAAAGGTAAGTATGTCCAATTCTGAATGTTTATGACAACTGTAATTACATCTGAGTGCTGACAATTTAATCCTCCATTCTTTATCCTTGATTTACAGTTTTGTACAACACATCTTACTACCTTGTTCTACATGAGAAACAGAAAATGGTGCATAAGCAAAACACTAAAAAAAAAAAAAAAAGCTAGGTCTTCCATTGTTTTAGCTGACAGGGTGATTTGTGGTAGTTCCTCGGACAGTTCTAGGGACCTCAGGAAAAGAGTGTGACCTTGTTGACTAATTGCTAAAATCAGTTGAGAAAAATGTCTTCTATTTTGGGAAGATTAAAGGCTCAAGGCTGATTTTCTAGCCAGATAATAAATGTCTATAACATGGTTGACCTTTATAAACAGTGTTAGATATCCAAAAACTCACATTGACCAGACTGAGTTATGCTTTATTTACCAGAATTCTGAGTAGGCTTTTTCCATTTAGTATTATGGTTCTAGCATGACTGTAGGCAGAGATAACTACCTATTTTTTAGGCAGGCCGCTTGAGTAGAAGCTCTTATCTACATGAAATCTCATTTCAACTCTAATAATAAGGAAAGCAGGTTAATTCTCAAAAGTGCTTTATCCCTAATATTCTAATATATGCACAGTTCTCTGGCTGAGTTGACTTTAATACTAAAAACATTGCAAACTTTAGGGCAGCTCCAGTATGTACTACCTGTGAAGTTTTATTGTGGGCCTCTCAGATACAGTGGCAAATAAAAGGACGTGATTTCTGATCACATGCAGATAACATTCTAGTGGACAATAAAGATAATAAACATGTAAATGCACATTATACTATCAATTATCATGCTAAGATAATCATTGTGTTAAAAGAGTAACAAGTAACTGGTGTAGGTCACTTTAGATAAGATCAAGGAGAAGTTCTCTCAGAGGAAGCATCATTTCATTGGAGATCAGAAGAATGTGAATAAGTTAAACACACAGAGGTATTAGGTGCAGAGTGTCAAATAAAGGATTAAAGAGTGTTTGGCATATCTAGGCAATAGCAGGAAGCAGTGCCCCTTTAGTGCAGTTAGCCAGGAAGGGTGTATAAAATTTGGAGACAGGCACAGCTGAGTTACAGGCAAGGTCGTGTGTCAAGGCTGTGGCAAGAATTTTGGCTATTATTCTAAGAGCAAAGGGAAGTCATGCGGATTTCAGTGTGACAGTAATATGCTCAGTCTAAATACTTTTAAAGAGAACATTGGCTTCTAGTAGATAATGTTTTTCTTAAGTTTTTATGTTATGTTGCTTTGGGCCAATTCACTTACAGAAATTTTAGTAAAACAACTCTAATAGTTATTACTTCAGGCAACTTCCTTTAGATAAAAAGAGAGAGGAGTGAACAAATATCACAAAACCTTATGCAGGGAGAAGAGTCAATAAACAAATTTTATGACACCTTGTGTACATATTCAAGAAATGTTCTCTGCCAGGATATCATTTTTATTCTGAAAGGAGAGACAGAATTTCAGTAATTTTAGCAAGATCAAGGCTTTCTTTGACTCAGTTTTGGTTTTTGAATTGAGTGGAGAAATACCAAATTTCATTAGTGTGTTTTAGAAGTGAAGGTTAGCATGAGACTTCTGAAAATTCAGAAGCACTCTGTGTTTCATATTGTGGGCTTCAGTTTTTCATCGTGCTTCCCCATTGCCTGAGTTGGTAAGGGACAGAAACTTCATGTGAGATAGTGTAGGGTCACTTCATGTGACCCTAGTGTAATGAGGGTCATCCAGCAGAAAAGAATGCATAGTGACAAACACAGATACATACATACACACAGTGTGCACACCGTTTTTTTTTTCTATTTTCCAAATTTTTAAAGTCAAGCAAATCGAGTTTTATCCAGCTCTGTAGGTTTTCCACTCCCAATTTCCACTAACTGCCCCTCCAAATATTTCCACACACCCTGCAAAGATGGGGGTTTAGTCCCCTGACTAGTCTGAATATAAATCTTTTCTATTACATTTTAAATGCATTCGGATTAATTTTAGTGATCAGTATTTAACAAATAATACAAGTTTAGAAACAATGGTCCATGGAGTTCTTAGAGCACCAGGGATTATGGTGAAGGTTCACAGGTGAATCGGCGGTGGGTAACTCATGGGGAATACACGATAATGTAAAAGACATGAATAAATAAATAAATATATACATTAATAAAAACTTTATAAAAATTAAATTACTGTATGAATCTATGGACATGAGACTTGATAGCAAAATTTCTACTCACAAATTTACTGCATCTGACAATTATCATTATTTCAATGTTAATTAATTTCAAGTTAACAACATTTTATTAGAGGTGAACCTGAGGTTTCAAATCTTCCCTTTTCACAGGTTTTAATACTGGGACATTTTAATGAATTTTCTAAAGCTATAGATAAGTATTTTGGAGAGTCCAGATCCCCTGTTGTTATTACTGTGCTCTTGTGACCACACTCTAGAAAAAAAAAAACAAAAACCTACTTCTAAATTGGTTTTCTTCTGATGGAGAGGTTCAGAGTGGCTGCAACTTAGCAAAATTATTATTTATGTTACATTCTGACAGTATGTTGCTGCCATTCTTATGATTTACTATGGAATGGAGAAAACATTGCCAACCAAGCATGTCAAAGCCACATCTCATTATACATTCGATTTGTTCTTCAGAGCATAGCTCCTAATGTATATGCACATGTGTGATTTCTATTGTAGGAATAAAATAAAATAAGTCAACTTGGATTTTTTATCTGTTGAAGACTTTAAATGAATGTGACCTCTGATATATATCAAATGCTTCCCTGGATATGTGGGTTATAGACATCCCTTGGATTACAGAATCTTCAGATAGATATTGAGAAGGAAATAAAATAAGGAATGTTTTCTTATTAATGCTTTATTCTCACTGTTTTACCAGGGCCCCAGATTCATCTGATGTCTGTCTTCAGCGCTGGAGTACATCTTGGTTACTAAAGAACTCTTCTCCATTGAAATGTTTAAGGGAGTACCACTGGCAGTATTATGTCCAATCTGTGTGTTTTGCAAGTGCAATTATAGAATAGGAGTTTTCCTTTATATTTTTTAGCTTGTCAATTATTCTTGTTTGCAAAGCAATCTCCTGTATACAAGAGGCTTTCTGGAAATATTCCAGATTAGAAAAACAATGTAAGATAAAAAGATTATTTCAACAAATTTTCTATTCTGACTGATTATAAAAATAAAAGTATATTAAATATATTTATAGGCACTTATTCAGGGTATTTGAAGTGTAAAAGTCTTTTGTGTAGAAGGACAGAGAGCAAAGCTTGCAATCACTGTGGCTTCATTTTACGCTCTGTACCCCCAATTCAGCGTACAATGTTGCTTCGCGTTTTACTGTTTTATTGCTTTGCTACTGAGCATATTATGCATTATCTCTTCAGCAGGGAAATTTAAAGAGTGTTATTCTATTTATTTTAAGTGTCATATAATTATGAATTGATTTACTAGCCATTGTAATGCTACAAATGATAATTAATTTATTTGCATAATATGTAGTTTCATAGAAGTTCAATTATCATAAAGCATTTGCTAAATGTACCATGAAAATAGTGTTTCCAGAGAGAGTGAGTGAGTCTGAGCCCAGAAACTATTTAGTCCATCAGTATGGGGTCGTCATCATGGGCAATCCCTCCATTTCAAGATGGAAGGGAGATTTCCTTATCCCTATGGTTCACTCATATACATTCTTCCCTTATTTTTAAATAAGATATCCAGGTCTTTGAAATATGCTAAAAATAATGTGAAGTTAGGATGTTACAAAATTTCTTGATCCCAAACTGGGAGTGAGATGCATAATGACTCACCATTTTGCCTGAACAATGAGTAAGCAAAGTCCAGTCCTGGACCTTGTGCCTATGTCAGTTTCCCATGGCTTAGTGAATTGCTTACTCAAATAGAGGACAGGTGAATAGTAGTGGGGAGGCTTTAAGACCACGTTGTCTGGAGACACAGTAATAGCATTATGGAAGCATTCTAGGTGCAAGCTTCAGCTTCCCAAATAATAAATCTGAAGAGATGGCACAAAGAGACTGGTTTTGAGTACACCTCACTAAAAATGATTCTGTTGTTACACTTGCCTGTGAAAAGGAAGAACTGCAAAAGGAAGAATTTCTTGGTGAATTGGTGCATCACGTAAGTCCAGCAGATAACACTCACCCCAGAAAACTCCTTCTGGGAAGGAAGGAGGATGCAGACCAAAAAAAGTCTTCTCTTTTTTCTAACAAAATTTTCCCAGCTTTCCTTTTTGTAAAAATGAGCATCTCTTCCTCAAACCAAGCCATGTGAGAGTGAAAAATGTTCTGAAATGTAATGAAATATAGACTATGATGCAGATTGTGTCGATTTTGGATAGTATTAGTAACCTCTATGGGAACTACCTGATGAAATAATGTACTCATATTCATTGTTTCTCTCTACCTGTTGCAATTAAAAGTCCTGTGGGGAGGACTCAACTGTATCTCACAAGTGTAGTATACTGTATTTATTTTTTTCATTCATCTAAAAGTATTTTGTAATTTTTCTAGTGATTTACCATTTGGTCCACTGATTATTTAGGAGTGTGCTATTTAATGTTCACACATTTGTAACTGGTTTAAATTTACCTTTGCTACTAATTTATAATTTCTTTTTATTTTGGTCAGAGTATATACTTTGTATGGTTTCAATCCTTTTAAACATAGTAGGACTTGTTTCATGAGTTAATATATGGTTTATCTTAAATAACGTTTCATGTGCACCTGAAAATATGTATTCTGTTGTTGTGTGTAGTGTGTTGTGTAGATATGTGTTAACTTAACTTGGTTTATAGTGTTGTGCAAGTTGCTGATCTTCTGGCTAGGTCTGCGGTTCATCAATGAATATAAGATATATTACCAAATACTATCGGTGAATTGTCTGTTCTCTGTACAATTCTATCAGACATTGCTACATATATTTTGAAGCTTGGCTGTTAAGTCCCTCTCTATATATAATACATACATGTAATTGTCATGACTTCTTGATAGATTGATACTTTTATCATCAGGAAATATTTTTCTTTTTCTCTAATAGCATTTTTTTGTCTTAAACTCTATGTTGCCTGGTATTAGCAAAGTCACTTCAGTTCTCTTTGTTTACTGTTTGTTT
The DNA here is from genome assembly GCA_004024925.1 of Scalopus aquaticus. Taxonomy (NCBI): domain Eukaryota; kingdom Metazoa; phylum Chordata; class Mammalia; order Eulipotyphla; family Talpidae; genus Scalopus; species Scalopus aquaticus. The sequence continues at coordinate 38,658 of PVIJ01007422.1, read as the reverse complement.
GGTATATAGGTTCCATTCTTTTACAGTTGGATTTTTTTTAACCAATTCTTCTAATTTATGTCTTTTTCATTGGAGTGTATAATTCATTCCAATTTAAAGAAGTTATTTATAAAGTATGGTTATTCATAATTACTATTTTGCTACTTGTTATCTATATAAAATATGGATTTTTGTTTCAGTGTCCCTGTATCAAGGCCTTTATTTGTGTAAAGAGATGGTTTCTAGTGTACAATTTTAATTTTTTTAAGATTTATTTTTATTTATTTATAAATGCAAGAACTGGAATGTAGGCCAGAGGTGCAGGGTAAGCAGATTCACCAGAGACAGAGTGGGGAGCAAAGCAGGCAGATCTACTGAAATACACTGCTGAGGGAAGCAGTGGGCAAGACAGAAGAGGTCTGCTGTGCCATATGTGGCTTAGCTCCCTGGCCAGAGATGGATCTCGGGCTGCAGTGGTGATATCATAGTGGTGCTGAGATTTAATCCCTATGCCACCAGGGAGGCCACATATTTTAACTTCCTAGTGTTTCATTTGCTATGTTTTAAAAATTATTTTCTTAGATTTGCCCAGAGGATTAATATTAATACTTAGCATATAACAGTATATTTGAAATTTAAAAAGACAATCTATATGTATTTTTTCTTTATTATCTTTATTTCCTATTTTATTCAAAAAACAGCTATATAAATCAATACTTACAAATCTCTGTCAATGGGCACTTACTTCCTATAGATGCAATTTGTGAAAATAATAACATGAAAGAGGGAGAGATCAGAGCTATACAGGAACTCTGCTTCAACAATAACAGAGTTGGGGCAAACATTTAATACTCCAGCAGACAGTTTACATTACTGCCTTAGATTTTCTTTCTGCTTTCACAGAGCCCCAAGGTCCTCCAAAATGAAGAGTTTAGGACCTTAGATCTTCCCAGGGCACATGCATGGTGTTGACTATGTGCAAGGATTCTATAGTTTCCCCAACTATGTATCAGAGCTTTTTAAAGTACATTATGAATAATTTCAAGATAACTTCAACAACTTTTTTTAGTGCTCTAATCCATTTTATGTAGACCAGGTTTTCAGATGTCATTATCTTGACATTTCTGTGAATACTCTGACATTCAATATTTTAACCTTTATCCAAATGACCATGTGCCATATAATTGATAGCAAATTTCTACCCCTTCCTCCCATTGAACAGCAAAGTAACTGGAATAACTATTTCTTATATTTCAAGTAAGATATATGCTCAATCTCGATATCTAATAGAAATTACACTGTGATAAGTAATAAAGTTCCTTCTTGTACCCATTTATCGCAACTAAGCTTGTTTAAAGCTCAAAGTCTTTAATCCCATTTATTACGAGTTAATTTGTGCACATAATGACCCTGCATTTGACTTATGGCTGCTTCAGATGTTTCCTTTGAAAGAAAATTCCCCATGTGTGAGAAATGTTCTGACTCTGAGTAGTTGAATTCTGCAGACATCAGCTGAGCTTTAGTTACTGTCTGTAAATGAGGTTTTCCTAGTTAAATCTTGATTGTTCTCAGGAAAGAGTCCATCAATCTCTTAGCATGTAACTCTAGTCAATGAGTTAGAAATAAATTTTAAACATATTTTATCAAAATAAACAATTTTGATGTTAAAGAGAATTTAGCCTCATCTGCATTCTAGAAACAATGTTATTATGGCAGAAGACTACTAAAGCTGACACAGCTTAATATGCTTTGACTTTTATTTTGTGATGGGAGATTATGCCACAGGAATTTTTGAAGTTGGACTTCATTCCCACAGTAGTAAATCTCTTGTAAGAGAGATATGGCTAATTTCATCTGACAAGGAAATTGGGGAATAATTGAAAATATGTAGTTAAACTAACACACTTAATAGCAGCTCATATTCTATATTGTAATGGAAATAAAATGTTTTTGTTTAGCAAGAAAGCTAATTTGAAGGGATATATATATACTCCTATGTTCACTGCAGCATTAGTTACAATATCCAAGTATGGAAACAAACTAAGTGACCAATGACAAGAGTTTTGGATTAAGGAGATGTGGTGTATATACACAATGGACTACTATTCAGCTAAAACACTAGTGATGACCTAAAGAGAACTGGAGGGGATTATGCTAAGAAGAAAGAAACATACTAGATAATTTGACTCATATGGGGAATATAGAAAAGCAAACAAAAAAAGAAACTGATAAAACTAAACTAAGACAAATCCAAGAATTATAACTGTAGAATAAAGGTGGGAACAAAGGGAGTAGGGGACCCAATGGTCTATGGCGAAGGACTATGTGTACTTTATTGGTTGGGTGTGGGGTGGTGACATACATCTGTGGAGGTGTGAACCTATACACCTAAATTATACTGTTTGTAAATTAATGTTATCTAAATAAAGAAAGAAGAAAGAAAAGAACTGGGAAGGGAGGGAGGGAATGAGGAAAAAAAGGAAGGAAGTAGATTCATTACTGATGAAAGTATTTACTGATTATCTATATATTGCTTCCATTAGTGGTAAGATGCCTTTATTTAGTACAGGGTTGAAATTTTCCTAAATATACATTCCTTATGTCTACAGAGTAGTGTGGTAATAAACTTGGAGCAGACAGACTGGAATTTATGACTAGGGTGACTATGTATCCAGGCCAATTAGTGATCATCTGAATTTATACTTATTGTTTCTGGGTAATTATTAGTAGGACCTCATTAACTCTTAAAATTATCTCAATTTGGATGATAAATTATATACAGCCACCCTAATTAACAGATCAGTCTCTGAATCTGGCTTTTGTGGATTCAATCATGTTGCTTTATATTATACCTGTGTAAAAAAGTAGCTTTACTTTTCTATGCCTCAGTTTCCTATAAAATGAGAGTAGCTATAATGTCTACTTATTAGAGTTATGAAAATAAAATACACGGTAAAGCTCTTGGAACAGTCTCTGGTACTGCAGCATATACTACATATCTAATATAGAATGTCTTGTATCACTATAGGTCACATTCAACTAAAAGGTATCTATTGCCCCATGAAATTAATTAAATTAATTAATTCAAATGAATTTTTAGAGCAAGAATAGAGAGATAAGGAAACAAAATCAGCAAAATGATAGAAAATATGAGTGAATTTAGTAAGACTAGTAAGATGTGTTGCTCTGTGTAGTAATAAACTGTATCTTCCCCTCCAGAATAGACACATTTTATATTAAAAATCAAAACAACATCCTAATATTTTTTGATATTAATTCACAAGTTTACATCTCTATGCTTCAAGTTCCATTACTAGTTATTCCAAATTTGCCATAATATGCTCTGAAAACCTTAGGAAATGAATACAGCTGTTCTTCACTTGGAAACCTCTGAAGTTGGAGTTGGCCTCTGGTCCCTGGACTACACAATTTGTATTCTACTGATTATAGTAACACCATTGTACTTAAAGCTTCCCCCTTTGGGTAAATGTAAATCTCTGTCTATTTGATCCCTTGTAGGGAACTGTTCATTTCAATAGAAAATACAAAAACAGTCTACCTAAAACACACACACTTGGAATAGTTAACACAGGATTTGGAGGAATGTAATACAAGCATCTTATTGCTTTGCCTGATCATAAGTGAAACAATACTAAATTGTATTTTTTATTACCTTGTGTTGGAGAGATTTTTCCCAACTCACATATTCAGCTCACATTCTCAGGATGCAGAAATGCCTGCAAAAAGGCTTCAGCAACTTCTCTCTCAATATATCAATGCCAGTCAAGAAAATGGCAGCAGACAACAGCAAAACCAACTCTGAATTGCAAACTGACAATATGATTTTTGTCTCTTTAGCAGTGAAAAGGGAGCTCACTACTCTCATTAAAGACATAATTGAGATGTATAATGAATGAGAGGCTATTTTCAAGGTAAATTGTTAGGTAAAGTCCAAATTTACTAATTTACCTCAATTGAAAATTCACACATGATACAGGCATTTGTATTAGTCTAGGAGAAAGGGAGGAAGCAAAATTAAATCATCTGTAGAATGCTTTCACTTTTATTTTTATACATTAGTCTCCTTAGGTAGTCCTTAATTCCTTTTGTCAATAAAACCTAAATAATTTGCAAAAAGTAGAAGTATGTCTTTTTATGTCTAGTAGACTGACTATTGACAATAGTAAAGATGGTTGCAACAGGACTCACCAGAGACATGCGCAGCAGATGGTAATTAGGTGAAGTTGGGTGCTGTCACTGACAGGACTTTTGGGTAAATGATGTCTGAGGATATACTGCTTGGGGATTCTGTCATCTCTCAGACTGCATAGAATCCTGGTTTCCACTCTACTTTGCAACAATGTCAAAAACAAGTGGCCACTCCAAATCTGTGTACTAAGGAGAATTGCTCATTAAAGGTGTCGAGCATACTGCTTTCTGAGTTAGCTGCTATTTGAAAATAAGTATCCTGTTTCAAAGAGAAACAATTATCTTGCATGACTCTGAGAATACCGGTAGAAAGCATTACTGCAGCTGTTTATGAATGAAAGATATCTATTAGATGTCTTAGGACAGCAATGCACACTGGGCAAATAGGGGCACTTAATAAATATGGGCAATTTTAATTCTCCTATGACATGAGGTATGTTTACTTTCTTCATCAGTGAACTGACTGAGCCATTTACGTGTTGCAGAGGGCTATGACATTCATTGTGTATTAGAAGGAGATGTAATAGTTAGAGGCAGTGAAGAAAAGAATTTAGGAAAAAAAGACCACATAGAGTTTACTATATACAACCTTCAGAGAGACAAAAGTCATCTTAGAGAAAAAAAATTCTCAATTTCTCACTCACTCAAAAGAATAATCAGTTGATTTCAAAGCAGTATGGTATTATGACTACCATGGCACAAGCTCTGAATTTAGGCTTTATGGGTTTACATCCCATCTCCACCTTTAGTGACTGTGTGATAGTGGGAAAGTTACGAAACTTCTCTATATGTCAGGTTCCTTACCTACACAAGGGAGCTAGCCCCCTCATCACAAAAATGTCAGCACTTAATCTTGAATCTCACATTAGATAATCTATGGAGACGCTCAGATAAGTATTTGACACACTATAAAGCATCTAAGAAATTAGCTTTTAATATTGCAACCAAGCAGGTTATAGTGTATAATCAATGTCTTGAGTATTCCTGGTATATACAAATCAAGTAGGTCACATTATCCCAATGTCAATGTTCCCAGTTCCCAACTTCTTGTATCAGCAAGGTCAATATTTTCTAGTGATTTTTGGCTACAGAGAATTCTGAGTTATATGGCATATATAACTAAAAACTGTAACTCTAGCTCCTAAAGTTTGTCATGTCTCCCAGTTTCCCAGGAGTGTGCTTCTCTTGACCAGTTATTTCTTTCCTTTGTAGCAGAGTGCGCTTCCTCTCAGACACCATATGCCAAGGGAAAGGTGAGTTTACTCCTGCCTCATAATGAACTTGGAACTTCCTCCTCCTTCTGCTTAGCTAGACTCTGATAATCTATTTGGCCTACTCTACCATGCTTCCTTTCCCCTTCACTTCAGGCCAAGGAACTCTTTCATCCCAGTCTCCATCGGGATCCTTCAGCCCATCAGACTAGTCTCTGGCGTGTCTGAAATATATTGATGGATCAAGTTCAAAGTCTTTTCCAATTCACCTCCTAGGACTCCTGGCATCTCTTTCAATATCCCTTAATGTTTTATAATATTACGAAATAACCTGAAGATCTAGCAGTTAAGGATTTAGGCTTTTGAGAATACACAGAATACTTTTAAGTGAGTATCTGACTGAGATAATCTTACCTTTGGGCCAATCAAAATATTTGAATATGGTGTAAATGAAGCAAAAATAGTGTATTCTGTGAGTTTTCTTAAATAGGCATATTGGTATGTTATCCAAAATGACTGAGGAAAAGTGACAGGACATTTCTCAGAAGACCAAACAATCACAGCCAGGTGCATGCTGTCCCCTGGAGCATGCATCAAGCCCAAACAGAGATGCAAGGAAGTCGGTGGTGAGCAACCCCTCTCTAATGGACAGTGAAAGTGAAATAAAAAAAATTGGAGCATTGTAAGTGAAGATTCATTGCCTTAGGAAGACTACTGACAGGAAGAAATGCAAATCTGTGAGAACAAGGTAACTACCCGGAGCTGTGGAATATCTATTTGTGACTAGACACTTTGGTGCATAATCATATAATGGCAACATTGATGTGTGAATATAAACATGCATGTACATGGGTTTATATGTCATATCTATATGAGCTTATATAGTCCACTGAAATTAATAACTGGTTAGTGTATCATGGCAATTTATTTATATATTTTCATCTTATCCCTCTTGAAAATGGAATTTACTCACTTCAGTCTCTGTATCAAGTGATTAGCCAGATATCCTAGAGGGAAACTCTAATTTATATGTGGGAGCTCCTGAGGAAATTAATGATTTGCTTGTGTTAATGAAATTTATATAGTAGCATTTAAAAAAAATAATGAGAAACGATGCTCTGTCACACTCTTTTAAAAAAATAATGATGGTCATGATGTTAATAACAGTAGTAGTAACAATACCTTTTCTCTGTTCTTCCAAGAACAATAAACATTAATTCACTTCAAATATTGGGTAGTAATTTTAAATTGATTATATTTTATCTTTTATCTTGGATGTTTTCTCAGTCTCTCAAATCTTTAATTCTAAGATAAAGAATACAAAAACACTCCTTATCTCATATAATAAGTCATATTACTCATATAACATGTAACAACTCATAGAACAAGTTGATCCACATAACTAGTGGTTCTTTACTCATTTATTTAATCTGTTTTAAATGCACCATTATAACCTCTGAAAAATAATTCGATATATATATCTGAAAAATGCCTGGGTTCAAAACAGTCACAACTAACTTTGTGTCACTTAACTTTGAGTCACTTACTTATAGTCTGTTAACTATGGACATAGGCTTACCTAATGGTTGGGGAAGACAATGCAAATAGAGTGCTTATCATAGGGACAGTCATATAGATACTACTCAGTAAATGTTAAGTATAATCATGAGTACCTTTTTGTAATATATTTTAAACAATATCATTTGTTTAAGTTTCATTTTTGCATAGATTTTTATGTGATTCCTTAAAAAGGGTGAAATGAATTTTTTTGAGTTTGTATAGTAATAAAATATTTTATTTATAAGGGATGTGAACATATTAACTATGCCCCTGGTGGACATGTTAAAAGTGCTTTCAAAGCTGCAAATCAATGAGAATTGTGGTAATAATTTGTCACATAAAATCACACCAGGTTAGAATTAATATGGTCATTATATAGGTAATATTAATAAATGTTTGCAGTAGACATCTCCTCTAATACACAATGAATGTTGTAGCTCTCTGCAACATGTAATTGGCTCAGTCAGTTCACTGATGAAGAAAGTAAACATATCTTTATGTCATAGGAAAATTAAAATTGCCCATATTTATAAAGTGCCCCCATTTACCCAGTGTACATTGCTATCCTAAGATATCTAGCAGATATCTTTTATTCATAAACAGCTGCCGTAAAGCTTTTTACTGGTATTCTCAGAGTCATATAAGATAATTGTTTCTCTTTGAAACAGGATCCTTATTTTCAAATAGCAGCTAATTCAGGAAGCAGTATGCTGGACACCTTTAATGAGCAATTCTCCTTAGTACACAGATTTGGAGGGGCCATCTACAAGTTCTGTTCTAAGTGCTATAATGTATTATATAATTTCACAACAAACTTATAATGTAGTTACAGTTATAATCTCCATTTTGCAGGTCTTTTTTTTTTTTTTTTTTTTTTTGCACTTTTTAGGTGAATCTACTAAGCCCTGGGTAGTAGTGAATGGAGGTTTTGTTTGTTTGTTTTATTTCGTTTAGTATGTCAGCAGTACTCCAGTGTATTACTTATCTAGGGGTTCATAAATGGTGACAATGAGCCTATTTAGGCCATGCAAATAAAAAAAAAGTGTTATGCAATAGTACTAAAAATTAACAGTTCAAAGCATTTTTATAAACTTACTTTTTCATTATTTCCTTACAAATCCAATTCTTCCTTTTTAATGTTATTTCCTAGATTATGTCTTTCTTGAATATTAAGTGGGTAGACCCTGATAAAATGTGTCACTGCTTAACAAAATCTGAAAATAGTTATGAATTAGTTAGGGGATTTCACATAAATATCTGAATATTCTAGCAATTCTTTTTAAAATATGAAACAATTTCTGTGTAAAATGATTTTAAAGTACTATTTTCAAAGTAATTTTAATATTATTGGATAGATAGCTCAGAGTGTGGACATAAAAATGCTTCTTACTCCAATGTTTAGAACACTCTAAGATGCCTATGTATGTAACCATGGCCTTTATAAGGAGTAGGGAAGTTGAGTTGAAAAGAATTAAAACAGAATGGTAGTCTAAAGAGGTAATCTAAAAAAACTTTTTTTTTCTAGGAAAGAACCCAGAGAAATGGTGAGAATGTAACAAAAGGAAAAAACTAGATGTAGGTAGGTGTATTTAAGTGGTATAAAATGTCACTAAAGCAGTTTTCTTGCTTATGAGTGTCAGCTTTATTATTTACTAGGTAAGATCTTTCTGACAGAGCATAATGGTTCATTATTCTTAAATGGCAGGGATGGTATCAAGCCTGATGTGTTCTGGGCAGTAAGAAAATTGTCAATTCCAAAAAGTTATTTAGTCCCTCCCAGGAAGTCATCAAGCCATTAAAAAAGGAGAAAAGCAATGCTTTCTGCTCTACTTGGCACCTGTTTTGCTTATTCTGAATGGAAAAAATGTTAGTTAAATTATAATCTGAGTTGGCCTTTATTTAACATTTATGGGGCGGGGAGATGACAATAACATTAGTAGTAAGTACAATTGCTAGATCTGGTAATTTTCTTTTTGCAGCTTTTTTCCCAAGTCATTAGTGAGTGAGAGCCCTTAGGACAAAATACAAGGGTAGAAATTTAAAATGGCAATGATTCATAAAATTTGTTCTTATAAAAAGCCCATGGTTTTGTGGAGCTCTTATTTTGCTTTTACTTATGCCTAGTTAGCAATCTATTATTGTAACTTTTCTATTACTCTATCATTGCAATTTTTTTAAAGACAGTTAAGGATGAAGACACTTAAAGTATGGAAAAGGAAGAGTGAAACTTTGTTTCTAATTTGTACATGGTGTCTACATTTTGGAAGATAAGTAAAGAAATGAGTAACAGGTACCCCAAGGATTCATTTAACTTATTTATTCTATTTACTTAGTCCTGAGTATGTATTTACCTCAGTGATCATGTATTATATGTTAAGTACTGGTTCACTACTGAGGCAACAATGACAAATGGGTCCTATAACATACTAATATAAGAGAACTTACAGAGAACAGGGAAGTAGCTACAGTGAACAAGCAACTGGAATGCAGCATGTATGTTAAACAAGAGATATGTATGTGCACCAATAGTGAAGTCTCAGGAAAGGAATAATCAACTTCCACAGAGGGGGCTGGAGGCTAAGAGAAACTTCATAAAGGAAGAGGTGTCCTCTGCCCGAAGGATGAGTTGGAGGGTGTTTGCCAAACAGGCAAGGTAGGGTCGGAGATATCTGGAATGCATCCAGCCTTACATCTGGATCAATTGAGATAGAAGAGAAGATCTGCAATTCAACGTAGAGTGAGCAATGTAGCATGGCAGAACAGAAGAGGTCAGAGAAAAAATCAGATGAAAGGTTAGAGAACTTTCAGAGGGTGACTCTGAAGATTTGTCCAGGGTTTTAAAATATATTGATATATAGTGGATGTTTACTTTCAAAGGGGTATGCAAGAGAAAACTTGAGTTAACCTAGACATAAGATGTTAAAAAGCTAATTGTAATTCTCCTTACAGAAAAGATTATTTTCATGCATTCTCTTGAATACTTTTGTTCTCCTGATTTTCCTCAACCTTAGTCTACATTCTTTTAAGGACTTGGACCTCTATAAAGATTTCTCTACTATATTTCCTCTCTTTTAACACTTTGCTCTCTTCTCTGAATTCCATATTATCTTAGATATTCCCGTGATATTTCAGAATCTTGAGACTTTTAAACAGAGCTGTAGGTTTACACATCAAGAATAAAGGCCAGAGAGATGAAATCAATTGCAAATGATATTTTACATTCTGCCTTACATTTCTAGTTAACGCTTGATATGTGTACATCTTGTCTCCCCAACCATATTATAAATTAATGAAAAGATGACTGCCATTTAATTAATTTCTTCTACTCCATATATAATCTTATTCTAACTGCCCAGATATTAGGGTCTCAATATGAGTTTGTCAATTGATTAACAGAAACACGTGCATCTGGAATACATCTCCACTTAAAAAAAAAGTTTTTTGGGGAAAAAGACATCCATATCAATTGTCCATTTTCCATGAAATTATTAGTTCCCCAATTTGCCTCCGCAGTGAGACATCAGATGACAAATATGACTTCAAATAATTCATTAGCCACCTGCAGATTAACATGAGGTTTATAGTAGTTTTTATGTTTTACACATTGAATTTCTTGTAAGCATTTCTATTTCCACCAGTATGTTCATGTCACTTTCCCTGACTGAAATTTCCTTCTTTAAACTTTGACTCTATTTTGTCTATGTTCTTCTCATGAGATGTCTTTTGTATGAAGCTAGCTTCCCCGGCCTATATTTATTTCATCATAGAAATGAAAATATCTCTGCTTGTAACTTATTGAATGAGTATTTGTCCCATTTAATAGATTGTAAACTCCTTGGAACAAGAGATTATCAAATCCAGTAAAATTACTATACACTGAGAGACAAGAAATGATTCTCCTCAGGTCTTAACTTCAAGCACTATTTATTTCTATTTTCCTGCTTAAGTTTGCTCCCCTTTCCTTGTCTGACAGACTGAAAGAAAGTTCAGTCTGTATAGACAAGAATCAGAACTGGCTGGCCTTTTTCTGTGAAGAAGCCATGCAGAAAAATCCATATGCCTGTGAGGAAGTGAACACAACAACATCTCAATGTCTGTTGTTGACCAGAAGGCAATTAGAGCAAGATCAAAACAATGAGTATCCAACCAAGAATTTCTCATCAAGAGACTTAAGAGAGAGTTTAACTACCCTGATGTTTATGGCCTCCCTCTATCTACAGATAACAATAGTTTCTTAGTCAGAACAACCAAGAAAGTTTTGACACTTCAAAGTCTCTGAATGAAAACCAGCAATTCTTATCAAAATTTGATGTATTGTTTGATCACTGTACTGTTTGACATGAGAAAATAATTATTTCCTTCTTTCCTAAGTATAAAATTTTACTTAAACTTCCGACTGATAGAGCAGTTCTCTTAGATTTTCTCTTAGAGAAAATCCATCAGATTGTTCCTGGGTTTGAATCTTCACTTTGATTATCAAATAACCTCTGTCCAGTTACCACTAGGATTATAACTAGGATCATAATTATAACTAAGATCATAATTTCATACTAGAAGACTTCTTCCATCTTCATAGATGTAGACCTGGAAACCACATCATTTTGTCTCACTGGACATTAATATTTCTTGTATTGAACATGAAAATATGGCATTTTCTTGATAACACACTTTTATTTTGAAGAGGAAATCTCAACACCTAGATGGATGTTTAAAAATCAAAATTAAATTAAAAAGTTATTTCCAAGAGGAACTAGATGGCACTTTTGCAAAAGGTCTCCATTTGTTTGCTACATTAACCAGGCTCTGGGTTTTAGACTGATAGAGCTGGAGATCTGAAATTATCATTCACTAAAAGCACCCCATATCTCAGGGGCAAACTCAAATTAAATAAGCTCACAGACCGATGCATAAAACCAGAATGCCTATTTATTGATTTACAATGTGAAAAATAGCTTTTACTTGGACTTGAATACTAATATCAACACTCTATTCCAGGAAACGATATAACAACTCCTACATGGGGAGCTAAATTACAACACAAAGATTGCTTGGGAGCATGGGATCAGAACAGGGCAAGATTATCACCTTTTGAGGCCATAAGCATTTTAGCATGCAACTCCAGTTCCCTTATGCTCAAAAATACATACAATACAAAACTCAAAAATATGAAAAACTTCAACAAAGTTTTGAATTTTCTACAGTGAATAGCTTTATACTTTCACAGAAATATCAAATATATTTCTTCAAAATTACTATTTTTATAACCTTGATTTACTGATGTCCCAAACACACTATATGTTTGTTGGACTCAGAACAGGAAGAAATGATTCTAGTACTTGGAGTTTTGATTACCACAAGTCTGGATGCAGTCATTCTACAGGAAATCAAAATCCTCTCATCTAGACTTTGCTTGGGTAGATGCTGATATTGTTTGCAAAGTGATTCTTCTCTCTGCTTTCATAGACCAGTCCATCCCTCTCTGAGTGTCACATTCTTTCTTTAAGTATGTTAATACCTGCAATCAATTTATAGTCAAGGAAGGCTGATTTGAAAACATTCTGTCTAAGGAGAGTTTGCATATCTCTGATCTGCTCCACTGTGCATGGATTTCATAATGTGGTGTTCATTCAGATAGCAGCAAAATCTCCCCTACCTCCGCTATATAAAATCACTACTGAGAAGGGAGAAAATCAACTATATCTCCACATAAAAGACAAAGACAAAAGATCTATTTAGGATAACTATTCCTATCTATTGATATTATGTGGTGTGGGGTCAAATTTATATTAGCCTAGGTAAAACCACAGTCAACAGCATAAATGACCATCAGTCTGAGGGTAAGCCTTTATGGACAGTATCCTAAATAATTAAAAATATATTCATCAATTAATAAATGAATGGACGTTAAGAAAAAATTTAGAAGGGCCTCATCTGAATGGTGTTTAAAATGTCATAAATTAATACCAAAAAACTACTCATTTCTCTCTTGCCCCAATGCCCTGTTGAGCGCTGCGCTGTGGAGCTGTGGGCAGCGGCGACGCAAGTTCAACGCCTGGCCGGGGAGAATCCCACATGGAGCGGCAGACCTCTCCTGCCTCGCCCGCTGCTCCCCTCAGCAGTGTACTTCTCATCTGCCTGTTCTGCTCCCCACTCTGTCTCTGGTGAACCCTCTCGCCGCCCCACGCCTCTGGCCTGTACCCCAACTTGTATGTATAAATAAAATAAAATCTTAAAAAAAAAAGAAAAAATTTAGAAGACTTCAAATAATAAGAACAGTTAAATAACTAACATTCTTATACATTGTACATAAAATGGCTTAGATAAAACTAAAATAAGACTGAAAGACTGCCCCTATAAAATATTAATTACACAGGAAATAATTCTAACTTCATTGTGGACAATCTGGCAGACACCACACTAGTCAAGTAAAATCACCCATAAAGAGACAAATGGTTAATCACATTCCTCCTGATATGACCCACTGAAAAATAACACAATATATCTTTTTTGGTACTCTTACCAAAATGTATAACCTTAATATAGCCATGAGAATACATTGGATAGACCCAATTTGAGGGGCATTCTAGAGAGTAACCAGATCTTCGAAAGCATCAAGGTGGCAAAAGGAAGACTGAGGAACTGACAAAGAGAGAAGACCAAAGAGCCATGACAACTAAGTGCAATGCAGAAACCTGGGCCAAACCAGAAAAAGTTATCAGTGGTAAAATGGGTAAAACTCAAAGATTTATGGTTTAGACTTGGTGAATCAATGTTAATTTTCTCATTTTAATGATTTCACTGTTGCTATATAGTCAAATCCCCTCCATTTTGCAGCAAAAGCTCCCCAAGACTAAAAATTAGGAATTAGTAGAATTAAATTCTAAGCACCCTTAATACTCCCTTCCCTTTACTCCCGCCTCACAATAAACTATTAGCCTCCTCCAGTGCATTTTCACAAATTTGAAAAACTGATTGTGTTACACTCCTAATAGAAATTGTCTGTGACTAACTGAGCCAGATAGTGACATCAGAAACAAATGTCTGTTGATTGTTGGGAAAATGCCCTGCTGGGAAAGTCAAACACCTTGACTCCTGTCACCTAGACTGCTTGGCACCTCCTAGGACCAGGAAATGCAAAATCCCAAGCAGCCCTGACATTCCTCCCCCTTATATAATCACAGAACTCCTGCCCTTCCGGGTGCTGGCGTCATGAGGGTGCTAATAGGATTGCTGACCCCGTTGGTGACCTCATATAATAAACTCTGTGAAGTCACTAGTGATTTAGAGTTTAGCTTTCTGGGCATGAGCAAAAAACTCACTTTGGTCCCTTGTGGTTACATAAAATATGAACATTAATAGATGAGTGAAATTTATGAATGAACTCTGTATTATTTTTATAAATTTTCTGTAAATCTAAAATTATTTCCAAATAATAAGTTAAAAAAAGTATAGGACAATTTCATGGATAAATATATTAGTTTATCTATCAAAAAACTGATTGCATGTATTGATTGCATGTATCAACATACACAGATCACTAATTTTTTTTGAAAGAACATCTGAATGGTGTTTAAAATGTTATAAATTAATACCAAAAAACTACTCATTCCTCTCTTGCCCCAATGCCAGCAATAGCTTCTGGAAGCCTTTTCTACCTGTACTCTGTTGAATTGTCATAATTCATTTTCTATTGTTAACCTGAATTTTGAAAACTGTGATTAAAATGAACATATTTTTTTTTTCTTGAGGAAATGTTGGTTTACATTGTTGATATATTTTGAAAGTATAAAATCTCCCTATTTCAGGTGTTTTTACCATAGTGCACCCATCATCAAAGCACCAGTAATCTACCACCGCAATTCAAAATGAACATGGTTTGATACAAATTAAAGAAAATTGAAGACATTTCATAAAAAGTAAAATATCCTTTAAGCTTCTGCTGTCTCCATGCTTCATATCCAAATGCGATCATTTAAACTCCTGTACACTTTACATCCCTTTCTATTCCCAACTGCTATGTATCTCCTATACCTCCATGTTGCCTCCTACTGCTCCTCTATGTACCAATAAAATTATATCCCTTCCTAATTAAATAAATGAAAAATGATTGGGCTGTATATAATTGTGATTCACTTTAGAGCTAAGTTGTGTGTCATGACATTTTTGGTGCAAGTTTTTGTTTTTCTTAGATTTTTATATGCATTTATATTTTCTTTTTTTTTTTTCAATTCATTTATTTATGCATACAAGAGTTGGGGTGCAGGCCAGAGGTGGGGGGGTGAGATGATTCATCAGAGACAGAGTGGGGAGCAGAACAGGCAGATTGACTGAAATACACTGCTGAGGGGTAGCGGGCAAGGCAGGAGAGGTCTGCTGCACTATGTGGGAATCTCCCAGGCTAGGGATTGAACTCGTGCTACTTCAGTGGCTGTGGATAGCTTCATAGGCTGAGACTTAACCCCTTGCACCACCAGGGAGGCCCAGTTTATATTTTCTTATATTTTCAGTTCTTACCTTCAAACACTCTAATATATCAAGTATTTTGTTGCACTTTGTTTTTCTCCAGAACTGCTGAGCAACCGTCTTCTTGGGCTTCCCTCCCCAATCTATTTCATTGAATTTACTGACTCCTGAATCTCGTAGCATCACACCTAAGTAATGATTTGACTGAGGATAAAGTTACAAGATGAGAATATTTTTATTAGTACTTTGAAGATATGCTTCCATTATTTTCTAACATGTAATATTGCAGCCTCCATTTTTATTCTCTCCCTGTAAGAAATGACCTCCCACATTTTATCCTTTCTACCTCTTAGCTTAAGAGACGTTAGCTATCTTGAAATTTCTCGTTAGATGTCTTGAAATTTTATAGTCATATTTGAGTAAGTATATTTTCTGTAACCTTTTAATCTGGAGAATATGCTGTCTTTTATTATTTTTGTGACATTAAGTTTCCTCTCCAATTTTCTCTATTGCTTCTCTGAAATTCCTACTATAAGTTGTAATGCTTAGAATGCTTTTTTGTGGGTTTATTTAAATCTTCCCTCCCCTGTGATGTTTAGACAGTTATCTTGACTTAATTTTCTGTTCTTAAGAACTTATTATTCTGGTGATTATCTTTACTTTCTCAGAGACTCTTCCTGTTTTCTTATTATTTCACATTGCAGCATGATGTGAATACATGGATAAAATGTTCCCTTGAATCACTGTGCTCTGCACTGAATATTTTAATGCTTAGGTTCTCTATATTCCTTGAAGTATATTTATGGGGTTAACTCCTTTATTGATTGATCATAAATCTTTTGAAGATTTAAAAGGTGTAAGCTTTCATGAACTAATCAGGGTGTACTTGCTTATCTGTTCACATTTAGGAAGGAGACATGACTGGGGGATCTGCATACATTTGCAGGACTTGTACATTGATGAGTTTTGCCTTGAAATGTACAGGCAAAAGGCTACTCGTGATGTTACAGTACACTAAAAAGTCAGATTTTGAAGTTTTTTTTTAACCCCTTGGACCAGTTAAAAAATATTTAGAAGTCTTTGTTTTCTTGATTGCTTTTTGCCTTGGGAAAAGGAAGTTGTGAGACATTATTACTAGAGGTTGCATGGTTTTAACTGTGATTGAATTAATACCCAGGGCTACTTAATTATCAAATCTTACTATTGCTTTGCACAATATCTTGTACCTGTGGTTTCAGTGATCTCTGTGGTCTAGCAGTTTGTGAGTCTAGCTTATTGAGTTAATATCCCTCTTGATTTATTTAGGCTTCACTTTCTTCCACTTCCTTTAGGAGTTACATTTTCCCTCTTGACCTTTATTATAAAAAATGTGTTGACAACTCTTTCATTGATAGCTCCTTTCTAATTCTCCATGCCAGTTTATAACATGTGTCACTTTGCAACCACCTACTTTCATTTAATTGCGTTTAAAAGGGGAAAAGAGCAAATATCTGAATAACAGGAAGAAGTACACTTGGCTATAAAGTGAAACAACACAAATGGTGGTAGCTAACCAAAAGCAATGATTCTTATACTTTTATATACATTAGGGTCATGTAGAAGACTTTAAAAAACAACAACAACTGATGGTCAATACAAGTTCCAAATCTACCAATGAAGAATCCTACCCTTTTCTATGCCCACCTTAAAATATCAAAAAAATATATTTAGTTTCAAAACAATCTTTGGTGACTGTAATCTCCCAGCTTCCCAAGCATATGCTTAATTTATTGGGTTCAGTGTAACAAAAGTTACTTGTGTATGCTAGAGTGAGTAATAGCTTTGGTGTTTTATTGCCAAATAAAATGAGTGTACAGAGAAGTCAATAATATTTTATTTTAAAATATTTTTTTATTTATTTATGCATATAAGCTGGGGTACAGGCCAGAGGCGTGGGGCAGTGAGAAGGTTCACCAGAGTGGGGAGCAGAACAGGCAGATCGATGGAAACACACTGCTGAGGGGAGCAGCAGGCGAGGCAGGAGCAGTCTGCCCCGTCATGTGGGAATTTCCCTGGCAGGGCTTTCTTTTTTTTTTTTTTTTAAAGATTTATTTTATTTATACATACAAGCTGGGGTACAGGCCAGAGGTGTGGGGCGACGAGAGGGTTCACCAGAGACAGAGTGGGGAGCAGAACAGGCAGATCAGAACTACACTGCTGAGGGGAGCAGCGGGCGAGGCAGGAGAGGTCTGCCGCACCATGTGGGATTCTCCCCGGCCGGGCGTCGAACTCGCGTCGCCGCTGCCGAC
>PVIJ01007422.1:0-20848 GCA_004024925.1 Scalopus aquaticus | reverse complement strand
GGCTTTCAACTCATGTCGCTTAACTGCTGCACCACCAGGGAGGTCCTTAATAATATTTTACATATTAGTAACCTTAAACCTTCATCAAAGAGTGTAGAGGTCTTCTTTTTTTTTTTTTTTTTTTTCCTTTAATTTCTCCTGAAAGCGCTCTTAGAAGGTGAGAGAACTATCTTTCACTCACTTGAACTTTTGCTCTTCAGGTCAGTACTAGGGGAAAAGTCAGTCTCCAAAGTCCTAACACATCTTCACATCCATGTCCAACCACAACATGTTAGGATGCAGTGTGAATATAGAGATTGGCAAGTGACTTATGTCAAGAAAAAAATAATAAAATAAACCCACCTTTTGAGAGTGAAAACATAGATAACTAATGGTTTTCAGATAGACAAAGAGTTCTTGTCTTGGTTCAGATTAGTTTTCTTTCTCCTTCTTTAAGAAAAGACAAGCTTGAAGGAGGTATATGATAGGAAGGTTTTTAAGTAGGAAAAAAAAGTATCTGTACAGCACTTCATAACAGGTTTTATTGTAGTATTTGATTTAAATATTAAAAATCACTTTGAGATAGTAATAATATATTTTTAATTTGCTTTTGATTTTAAAGATTTGGAAACTAAGGCTCATACATTTTCTTCAAGATCACATATGTTTTGAAAGGTGATCTCATAACTCAAAATTAAGTACCTTATCTTTAAATTCTGTGCTTTTCCCATCATATAACAATGAGTAAGATTTAACAGTCAGAAACATTGATTCATCCTATAAATTTCCCATCAGTTTTGACAGACTACTTATTACCTTGTTGGCAATTATCCAGGCTACAATATTTCACGGAGGCCCTGCACTATCAAACAAATGTTTATAATTAAGTATAGAACTTGTAGAGGGTCAGCTTATTTGTTTAAAATGTCTAGCTAGTACTCAGCAGAGTCAATTTATGTGAAGACTTCTTGCACTAATTCCTAATTTTTATTTGGAATCTTAAATTTAAAACATCAGATGAGGTAATTAGGGACAAATTGATCACTGTAGCACAGTTAAGCTTGGAATTCTGTGACTTGGAATTCTGTTGCAGGATATCTTTGTCTTTGCTCAGAATTCTTTAAAGTAAGTGCAAGTCCCTATGATGTTTAGACTTATACTGTCAGCAATCTTGTTTTACAATAGACAACATCCATTAAATATTTTAATTAAATTAATTTAAAAATATTAATTAATTAATCCATTAAATATTACTCTCATTCCAGGGAAAGTAGAGAATAAAATTTTCAATATAAAAACAGAATCATACTTCCTCGGTCTATAGTAATAATTTGGAACAGGTTATTAGAATGAAAAAATGATGTTTTCTCCTATTGAAAGTGAGAAGTGTTGAATAGCAAAAGATGATGAATTGCATCTCTAATTATAGAGAGATGAACTAGATAACTAGGTAAACAGATAAAATAATAATCAGTGGGTAGAGAGAGGGACAGATTTTGGCTCTGTATAAGAAAAGCCACTCAACAATGAAACTGGGTGCCTTAGAGATACACTGAGCTTCTCATCTCTACAGATGTTTTCTGAAAGGACTTGAGAAAAGAAAGCTCCTTGTGTGGAAGGTTTGGTTAGACTCTTCCAATGTCATGATTCAGTATTTGTAATAATGCTTCTTTCATGCCAAGTATTTTTTTATTTAAGATTTATTTTTATGTATGCATGCAAGCTGGGGTACAGGCCAGAGGCGTGGATTCACCAGAGACAGAGTGGGGAGCAGAACAGGCAGATCACCAGAAATACACTGCTGAGGGGAGCAGCGGGTGAGTCAGAAGTCTGCTGCGCCATGTGGGAATCTCCCTGCCGGGCTTCGAACTCGTGTCGCTGCTTGCGACAGCTCCACAGCGCAGCCCTTAACCTGTGTGCCACCAGGGAGGCCCCATGCCAAGTAGTTTTAATGACCTGGGAAACTATTGTGCCCCTTCTATCTTCTATTATAATTACTGATGTATAATTACAACAATTACTTGTGTGTAAGGCCTCAATTTCAAATTTTTTTTAGTATCAATGGGATATGATTGATTTTAAATGTTCTTCAATGAGATTACTTATGTTTGAAAAAAATAGTAGTTGTCATTCTTATCTTTATTTCACTGCCTTCTCTTTTTAACTTCTATTCTGATCAGAATGTCCTATATAACTAAGGTTGTCCTTGTAATTCATTCTGGCAACACTCCTTCCAATATCTGTATAAACTTAGGGGAAGTAGAAGTGTAAATATGTGGCACTACAGTCTCGCGGGCCTTGCTATATGCTCTCTTGAGGCCCATCAGTCTAAAAGGATGTTTAAAAACATGCCAAGGACCTTTTCTCTTTACTAACTTCTATTTGATATAAAGCTGATAGTATTAGTTGCTAGGAGAACCTGATTTTTGAACTTGTTTTAAAATTTCAGGCTATTGAAGACTTGTTTTGTGTAACTTTGTAAAAGAAAAGCTAAAATCTGGGGACATTATTCAGCAAAAGAGTGGCTATCTAGTTTGCATTTCCCCCGTAGCAGACATTATGATGAGAAATCTAGTATAATAGTTCATTTAGAGGTGCTCCCAAGAGACAACATTAGGGGAGAGGATGGTGAAACAGAACATCAGATGACATCATTCTTCATCCACAAAGCTACTATAAGGACAAATGGAGTCTGACTCACTGTGGAATTCTGGGGGTCAGTGCAGATCATGCCTCAGAGTCATCTCATCTAAGGCTGACAAAACTGGATGATTTATCCACCAAATAACTTGTCATTTGTCATGATTTGATTTCAAGGGGACTAACTCTGCCAATTCTGGCCTGCTCTGTACTTGTTGGTCTGCTCCCATAGCTTACAAACAAGCAAACAAACAAACAAAAAACTCCAAAAACCTCCAGGCAAAAAGCTTGACATGTTCTTAGCAAGCAGTTTTCAGATAGGTAGAAATGGGCACCAGAGCATGATACACTGTGCCTGCCTCGGCATATCCTTATGCCCAGGGATCAGTTTGAATCTGAATTACAAGTCATATAGAGCAGAAACTGATTTGGAGTTATAAATCATGGTTGAAAAATACTCTAAAGATGACTCATGTCTCTCAAATAAAGCTCTAGAGCATTTTTTTTAGAGGAGGAGTAGTAGTAGTACCACGTAAGAGGAAAACCAAAGAGAAACAGTGGTCAAACGTGTTAGAAAAATGCTGATTTAAACAAGCTTAAGCAGTCTAAAGGACTGTCCCCTAAAAAGCACTGTAGAATTCCAATACCAGCTGTTTCAAACTTACTTGATATGTAGCATTTCCTAAAAGCCTTCCAGTTGGAGCAAATTTGTGAAGTTTACCTAGTAAACTTTTCAAGATAGAGAAATTTATATATGTCTGGGACCTCTTAGTCAAGAGGCTTGTCATGCTCACTCCTAGGGTTGTTTAAATGTACATTTTCCTGCTATTCTGCTCTTGGTGAGAATGATTTGACAGGATGAAAATCTACTGGAGAGATTTCTGATGCAAACTAGAAATGGGGGCCCAGTGGCAGATTCCACTACAGCTGAAAAGCCTGATCAGATCAACACCTTGAAGTGCAAATGCAGAACACAGGCACTAATTGACCTTATCTATAAGGCATGTACTTGCTAGTACAGACTGGATTGTCCTCAGCATTTCCTCAAAGGGCACAATCTACCCCCATATAGAGATTTCTTTTTAAAGATTTATTTATTTATGCAAACAAGCTGGGGGTACAGGCCAGAGGTGTGGATCAGCGAGAGGGTTCACCAGAGACAGAGTGGGGAGCAGCACAGGCAGATTGACGGAAACACACTGCTGAGAGGAGCAGTGGGCGAGTCAGGAGAGGTCTGCCACGCCATATGGGAATCTCCTGGGCCAGGTGTCGCACTCTCGTCGCTGCTGACGACAGCTCCACAGCGCAGTGCTTAACCGCTGCGCCACCAGGGAGGCCCAACAAATTATCTTATAAGTCTCAAACATTTAGCAGTCCCAAAGTTATTCAATGCCACCCCTAAAAAAGAAATTGAAATTTGCTTTGCCAGTTGAAAATTATGATGTCTACAATTTATAGAGGTAAAATGAATTTTTTAACTTAAGGAAGGAATATATGCTCTGCTTACAGTCCTAAAGAATAGCTAGGGATGCAGGTTTTTATATAGCTGTTCTTTAAAAACAAAAGAAAAAAATTGAACCTACACAAGATTAACCTGAGCAGGTACAGTCAACGTTATTAATATATGAAGTCATATATTTGGAGACTAGAGAAATAAGAAAACAATGAGTCAGATTTTCAGGCTTGTACAGATAGCTGAAGGATGAAACATTTGGTATCAACTGTGTTCCCTAGATGCACTGATAGTGCGAGGTACAATTTCAATATGTGTATAATGGAGAGACAGTGGACACAAAGATAAGGGGGGGGAATAGAGGATAATTTTTAAAGGGTACAACAATTTCACAAAACTTGAGCAGAAGTAATGAAAATTCTTAGAGAAAGGGTAAGATAAATGGCAACTTTGGGGTATTCTTAACCATAAATGATACTCTCCTGCAAAGTGAGGACAGAATCAGGTTCAATAAATGCCATGACAATATATAACTTTGCCCTGGTTCTTTGGCTGCCTGGGGAGCAAACGAGTCAATGTGAGATGTTCTCTAAAGACTCCCACAGTGCCTTATGCCTAATAGATTCAATAGATGAAGCTGAAGTTTTTAATGACTGGGAACTGGGCCCTAGAGGGCTGGCTAGAATGGAGAGGTATGTTTCTCCCTGTCCCCAAGACATTCACATTTCAGAGATAAGAAGAGGGTCTCTGACTAGCAGGCAGGTGGTGATGCTGTGGCAGAGTGTAGGGGAATGAATGGTAATGAACATGTAATGAAAATGTATTTGAAATTCTGACTGCGGGTAACTGAAAGTCACTGATTGTGGAAAATGGACTGTGGAAGGGGACCCGAGGTCGCTGATACTATAGCTGAGAAAGGAGATTTTGGACTAGAGAATTGTGGGTGAAATGGAACAGATGGAGGCTGTATTAGGCACTAAGGTCACACAAGCCCTTAGGAGAGAAGTTGGCATGAATTATGTTGCCACATTGTAAGCACAAATATGTGATTGCTTAGCAAATTAAGGAGGTAATGAATGAAGGATAGATTGGAAGGTGACAAGTCAAAGTCGTCAAGAGTTATCATATGTCATTGAATAACACTGACATTTCACTGACAAGAAGAAATGTGATGAAGAGACAGCATATATTAATACAAAGAACAAATGAATTAAAATGAGATACACTAATAGTTTACTCCACAGTAACTATGAAAATGAGCAAAGTATTTACTATGTCTATGTCTTCTCCCCCTCATTTGTAAGTGATGGTTTTTGTAGCACCAAATAACATAATACAAAGGGTAAGAAATAGGGAATTACTCTAAACTCAGTGTAGTGGTTATTGGAATTAAAGTCAGTAATAATTACAAGCAGTAGTTATCAAAATGGAATTGTTTTTAATCCAAGAGAGTGAATCACATTTGCCCGCATGAAAGATACAATAATAGCATATGCAAATTATATCAGGGGCAAGAAAGCAGAGGTTTCATTATTGGGGAGAAAGTAGAGGGTAACAGGCAGAGTTTTGAATTCTTATGGATCTGTGATTGAGGTCAAGTTTTTCACACTCAAGCCACCTAGTGTTAATGTACATGGAAACTTTTGTAAGCTTTAGTTTTCATAACTATAAAATGAGAGAATGATCCTTAATCCATCAGTGGTTGTGGGTATTAAATTAGAAAATAGAACCTTAGCACATGGCATATGAAAATCACTCAGTAAATGATAGAAAGTGTACTTTTCTTATGACTCACTTTCATAAGTATGGGTCTGTAGAAGATATAAAATTACAGTCTGGGGCAAATAGAAAGTGGGAGCATCGACTGGCACTATAATCACAAAACCAAACACATGTGGAACAACCAGAAGCAGAGTAAATATGGCACACTTTTACTGGTACCATTCATAAGGATATTAAGATCTGTGATGGAAACATCAGTCATCAATTTTATGTTCTGTTTCCTACATTTCACCTTGATAGGAAGTTTTTTTTTTCTTTGATCAAGTTAATAATCTACTTGGATTTAATTTTTGTGTATGATACAAAAAGGTGGTCCAGTTTCCCCAATGCCATTTACAGAGGACATTATCTTTTCCCCATTGTATATTGTTTGTTCCTTGGTCATAAACTAACTGGTCATATGTGCATGGGTTTATTTCTTAGCTCTTTATTCTATTCCAGTGATCTATGTGTCTGTTTTCAAGTCAATGCCACATCATTTTAATCACTATAACTTTGTAATATAGTTTGGAATCAGGAAGTGTGATATCTCTAGCTTTGTACTTCTTTCTCAAAATTACTTGGGCTGTATCTGTGACATTTAATTTCATTTGGTGGTAGCATGATGTTAGAAATTAAATGCTAAAGAACATTTCATATAGACTTAGGATATGGTGAATTTAGAGGTATGGTAATAACATTATAGATATGCTAATCTTTGAACATGAAATATAATAATCAATTTATCCATAGCTAATACAACTCTGGGGGAGTGGGTTTGCCTACATAAAAACACATGACATTTCTATCATATTTGTTAATATACTATTTTATGAGAGGAAATGCCTCCTCACAATTGGGAAATCAAATGGACATTAAAAATAAGACTGACAGGGGCCTCCCTGGTGGCGCAGCAGTTAAGCACTGTGCTGTGCAGTGGAGACTCGAGTTCCACACATGGCACGGCAGATCTCTCCTGTCTCGCCCTCTGCTCCCCTCAGCAGTGTATTTCCTTCGATCTGCCTGTGCTGCTCCCCACTCTGTCTCTGGTGAGCCCTCTCGCTGCCCCATGCCTCTGGCCTGTACCCCAGCTTGTATGCATAAATAAATAAATCTTTAAAAAAAATAAGACTGACAGCAGTAAAGCTGTTCATTAAACCTATAGGTTCTGAAACAAGTATAAAGACCTCAGTAGGTGGAGATATTCCCAGCAACCAAGTATTTCTCAAGTTTAGTACAGGCTTTTACTCGGGAATCTTTGATAGATATTGGAGTTTTCTAACCCAAACAATTTATCAGTCAGGGTTTTGATTCAGACAAGGGAATTCATTGTACATAAAGTAGGAAACATATTTAATAGAAGGTACTTAATATCTTATAGATTATCTAGGAGGGCTAGATACCAAACCTGAATACTATATAACTTGAAGCAGGAGAAATGCCTATCATACCACAAAACTGTTTCAATGGAAATTTCTTGCTATTTCTGCCAGGTAACAAAGTCTATAAAGACAGGAACCAGAATTGAGCACTTTTCTATAACTGATGTAGCAATTCCAACAACTCCATGTGGCCATGCTTGCCAGAAATCCTCAGTCACAGTCATGCCTCCACCAAATGAGTCTGCTTCATGGAAGCTGATTAAATGTCTATACATAATGTCAAGGGAGCCTGAGAATAATTATCTACTACTACTTCTACTTAGTGATTCTACTTAGGAAGGCTAGATTTGTAATATGGAGAAATGCCAGACTGAGACACGAATAGTCAAAGCTTTGAGGCTGCTGTAAATGCCAGATGTGTCCTTACACCAATTTTCACTTTTTCTCTCACAATTTCTTATTGATATTTTGGAATTATTTTCATTCCATTAACATGTACTTCCCAAGGCTGAACCTCCACCTGTGAAAGAGCTTAACTGTATTATTTTAAAGGTAGTTATTTCTAGTCTACCCAGAGAAGCTGAGATGACAGGAGAAGAATATTACTTTCTATCTATATCTAGGCAAATACATTATATTTACAATTAGAAAAGTTGCATCAAAGTTTCTATTAGAGATGTTTTCTGTTTTAAAGTTCTGAAACTCCCAAGAGATACTTTAAAGTAGAGCCCATTGGTGCTGCTGTATTTCCTAATTGGTTTTGAATAGTTCTGGGAGAGAGGCTACAACTGAGATCTTTATGCTCAGTTCCTCACACATGCATGGATTCTGCTGAAAGTCTACAATTTTAAAGTTAATTAATTTACTTCAACTTAAGAAAATGGAGGCTCTTTTATTGTGAAGTATAGAAGACCTAAAGTAAGTGAGTAGCATGGGATAGTTCACTCCAAAAAGTGAAGGAGGAGGAATAGGATCACATTTAGATTTTTGTCCTAATGATTGCTCTCATTCCAGCAGGAAGCCTGCTACTCTACAGATGTGATACACTAAATGGCTAAGACAAAGCTTGGATCTTTGTGTCTGCTCTATTTAATAAATTACCTTCAAGGTGGAAAAATGAAAGGAAATATAGCCTCTCTTTTTCTAACAGAAAAAAGCTATTTTGAACTAGCAATCCTATAGCACACTGAAGGGTAACATTATGTGGGTAATGTAAAAGTTCCATAGCTCTCAAGCAAATGGACACTTATCCCATGCAGCTATGAAAAAGGTAATTGGAGTCCAAAGTATAAAGTATAATGGAAGGTTATTGAAACATTTTGAAGTGGTTGGGCTGGATTTTCCACTACATGTATGATAACATTTTTCTAATGGCCTGGAAACTTTTGTGTAAGTTTGCTTTTACAATTTAATAAGCCTAGAGTTAGCATGTCTGGAAATCACTTGCTTCCTCTCCAACAGTCAAAATGGTGGCATCTGTCTGACTCCCAGGGAAGTTATTATCACTAAACAAGAGCCACTTTAGCATAATTTTTATTATATTTAGTTACAAGTTAAAAATAGTAAATAAGTTAGTCTTTGCTTTTGTTATTTTTCTCAAATGGTAGAATTTTTGCTTTTTAAACTTGGGGATTGGACAGCTCCTATTGAGGTTTAATCAATGTACACAGGTCTACCAACCCCTCAGTTCATGAACTGAGATGTAGTTTCACAAGACTTAAATAGTAAGCATTACTTTAATATTTACTCTAGAGACATGATTCCCTTCCTAATCTATATAGATGGGATCAGAGAGTGTACTAACTAGTATTTCTTTTAAGTCTAGCACCATTCTGGGAGATAGAAAGACCATAGCTACCAAAATATTTTAAGTTTCCTTGTGTCTGTTTCTAAAAGTATCTAAATCAGTATTCATCCCAATATTATTCCCTTTTATCTCAGTGGAAGATGGAAGAACTATGTGAATATATGACAAGCAGTGCACTGAGATCCATATATGTATAATATCGACTTGATTCCAAATTCAATGCAAGCTAAACATAATAACTTTTCTTTCTATTATAATTGTGATATTATTACTGGAGAGAACATAAAGGAATAAGGAAATTACAAAATTAAAAAAAAAAATAAAGCGTTCTCCCAAACCAAGAACCTAGCAGGTTTCTTGACCCAAATGCTCATAATTCATCTGGGAAATGATAAAATATTCTCATTTCTAGTTTTAATTATTTTCTTTACTCTTCTTTCCCTTCAGTCTACAGTTTTTTTCTAACTTCCCCAGCACTAGAAAGCAGATTCCCGCCCCTCCCTCCCAATGTTTGTCTTTCTTGTATCAATTTTGAATCTTTCCTCTCTCCCTTTACCATCAAACTTTTGGATACTGTCATATTTATTTGCCTTTATTTACCAATTCTGATTCATGTCAAAGTACACTATCAGATATTTTCAAACTCAATGAAAACTGTCCTTACAAAATCCACCAAAATTCATCTAATTTCTATTTAGCTCTTGCTAATTCTTTTGCTTTGCTTCTTTATTGTCTACAGTATTCTTGACCATTTCATACTAGGAAAATTTCTTATTGCCATTACTTCCAATACTTTTGTTGTTGATTCTTATGCTCCAAATCTCCAAAAGCAAACATAGGGAAGATGATGGCCTTAAAAGATGAAGAATCTGCCTCTCTGAAGGTGTCCCTGAGTACCAGGACCAAAATATGGACTCAATTTCTGAAAAGTCCCTATTTACTTAAGTTGCTATTAGTGGGAAGTGATATACAGCAAAATGCATTCCTGCATGATAGGTAAGCTATGCAATAGAAGAAGTTTTATGGAATAAAAATATCAAAGGGGGAATCAAAGTTGGGTTATTCAGGGCCCATGAGAAATTTTGCACTATGACCACACAACTTGAATTTTGTACCAATTTCAAGTAAAAAATCAACTTGAATTTATACACACTCATGTTTCACATATACTCACAGGGTATTCTCTCTTAACCACATACATCAAAATTAAGCTCTATTATTCAGATCCAGAGAGCTTGCAGACAACACAAAGTCCAGCATCAACAGATATAACACTTTGTGTAGCTGCCTAAACATTTCAGGATTGGCCTATTGATTTATGGTTTAGGAAGAATGTAGTAGATAGTAGAGGGATAGGACTGACAATCTAGGAGACTGGAGCTTTTGATTTATTGACAGAATACATGCAGGCCTCTGACCACCTTCAAAGTAGCACATTGGATGTTGGAGTATATTTCTATGCTGGAAATCTTAAAGATTAGTGAGGATGTTCATTTCCTATAACCTAGAATCTAGTGAGGGTGGGAATCAGGCCCAGATCTGCAATTAATGAACAGTGAGGATATCTATGCTACTTTTAGAGCATTGAGATCCAATTTTCCTAATCAGCTGAGAGAAACTAATTTCTAGCATAAATCCAGTAAAATGAAATGTTGCTTTTTTATGGATAAGTTTCTAATAAAAAAGTTCATATGACATGTGTATGGTAGTGACTTCAAGAAAGAGGTACTTTGTGTCTTTTAAACATTCCAAAGTTTGAACCTCACTGTTTATGGCTATATCTGTAATTATAAGGATTTAATCATAATGAGCATTATTTTATATCTCCTAGACAGACTAAAAGTATTGCTTGGATTTTCTCTGGAGTTTTCATGTGAGTCCTTTCCAGTTTTGATGCCTGAAAGGTGTGATAAATGGTGGTAGGAAAATTGCACAGCCACATGCAAAATAATGAAACTAAACTACTATCTCATACCATGCACAAAAATTAGCTCAAAAATGGAGTAAAATTTAAAACCTGAAACCCTAAAATACATACAAGAAAATAGGTAATAGGTTCCTCGACATCAGCTATAGAGATGTCTTTGGGGACCTGGCTCCAACAAGGGAAAAAAAAGCAAACATAAACAAATGGCACTATATCAGACTAATAAACTTCCATACAGTCAAAGAAACATGCATCAAAATGAAAAGACATCCTATTGAGAATATATTTGTACATCATACATCCAACAAGAGGTTAATATCCAAGATCTACAGAGAACTCATAAAACTCACCACCACCACCACCACCACCACCAAACAACCCAATTTAAAAATAGGCAGCGGATCTAAATATGGCCAATAAGCACATGAAAAGATGTTCATCATCTATTATTAGAGAAATGTTAATCAAAACAAAAGTGAGATATTGCTTCACGCATCTGAGAATAGCTATTATCCAAAAGACAAGAAACAAGTGTTGGAGAGGATGTGATGGCAACAGAACTCTGATACATTATTGGTGGGGATGTAAATTGGTTTAGCCATTATGGAAAGCAGTCTGGCGATTCTTCAAAAAACTAAAGAAAGAAATTCAGATGATACAGTTATATTGCTAGTGGGTATTGGGTATTTACTCCAAAAGTACATAAATACTAATTCAAAGAGATATATGCACCCCCCCCATGTTTATGGCTGCAGCATTTATAATTGCCAAGAACTGGAAATAACCTAAGTGTTCAAAGTGACAAATAAAGATGTGGTATATATACACAATGGAATAATATTTGGTTATAAGTAAGATAAAATCCTGCCATGTGGGACAAGAATGGATCTAGAGGGAATTATTCTTAGTGAAGTAAACAAAACAGAGAAAGACAAATACCCTATGATTTCACTCATATATGGTATAAAGAGAAAACAAACAGATGAACTAAATAAAATAAAAATAAATTTTGAGCTATCAAAGCACTTAGTAATTACCAGAAGGGAAGAGAGAGGGGGATGGGTATGCCAAGAAAAAGGGGACAGTGGTATGGAGAAAGACAAATTTGGACTTTTAGTAGTGAACACAATGCAGTAAATACACATTGATTCTTAATGATGAACACCTGAATCTTATATAGTATTATAATTCAATGTTATCTCAACTAAAAACTGGCAGCTTGCATTTGTACCATATCACGAGGGTGAGAGGGATTGGTGGAGAGATCAATTTCCCCAAGAATGGGGATAATATTCCCAAAAGAATGAATGCTGGATAGGTAAAACTAATTTCTTCCACATTTGGAATATCAAAACCGGTATCTATTTTAAAGCTATTACTTTATGCATTAGGTCATGTTTCATAATGTTTTAAAATTTTTATGATAGTCTAGTCTATTCTTATGTGTTGTCTTTGAAAGACAGTTTTGCAAGATATAGTTTTGCTCACTCTTTTCACTCAAATAATTTTTGTCTTACACATGTAAAGTCACTCTTCCACAGATCAGACAATCTGTTCATTCCAGCCTTCCACGCTAGTCCTGTACTGCTATAATCGGTATTTTGAAATAGCTCTGAGTAAAGTGGACTTAAAAGATCATGGTCTAGGACAATATATTAACCAAGGATAAATATAGCCTTATATTTTTATGGGAAAAGAGGAAAATTCTGAATTTCCATTTTGTCACCTATAGTTGGTATATCTATTACTTAGCAAATATTTTTGAAGCTCAAATTGGCAAAATAATTTGTGTGTATGAGAACCTGTGTGTATGATTCAAGTTTCTCAGAACACGGCAGGAACCATCTCCTGCACAAGGTATATCAATCTTTGATATAGAAAACCACTAGGTCCATTAAACAAACATGGATACTCACTCAAACTCTTTTATTCATTTGACATTATGGTATGGATACATATTTTACTCCATTAGGTTCTAGCTTGCATTGAAATTGAAACAATATAGCATAACATCAATTTCCTTAGTATTGTGTTTTTTCATACTTGCCCATGGATGTGACTATTTCTTCATGAACCCATTAAAATATTTTGAAAATTGCTATAAAGTTATGATTGCTTCAATAACAATTTCCTGAGCTTAGACTATATATTTATATTCCAGAATTCTGAAAACAGTATGGTTGCTTTACATTTTCCTGAAAACCCTAAATGCTAGGAAATATTACTTTAAGTCAACTCAATGACTACTGGTGTTATAAATCTAATTATTATTATATGAATTCATTCTAAAAAAGAAAGCAAAAGGGCTCATGTTTCTTAGAAGCATGTTCATTTTGAAAAATTTTATTTTCTAAAGATGGCTGTAATACCGCCCTTCCACAAGTTTTTCTGCAATATTGCTTTGTCCCTCCCACATCAAAGAGTAGAGTTGTTCTCTCCACCCCATTCAATATGATGGGCTCATTCACTGCATTAGCTGATAGTCAGTGTAAGAAGTCAGGGTCAACCTACCCATCAAACATAACGAGTACAATGTCTAGAATCCATGGTATTTCTAGGGATCCATGAGAATGTTTTCATTTTTCTTAAAATCTGAATAAAAAATGAGCATTTAGGTCTAAGAAGATGTTTGACCACATATTTATTTATTCATCTTTCTATCAATACTGTCATGAAATGTAACTATACAAATATTTAATTTTATTTATTTATTTATTTATTTATTCATTTATTTATTTATGGAGGAAGGAGTCTATGAAAGTAAAAGGAGCTGGGCCATGACTGAATTCTGTACTTAAAGAAGTGACAACATACTAACTCATATTTGGCCAGGAAGCTTCTGCTTCCGGCCTTTGGGATATTTGCCCTAGAGATACTTCCTCTCAAAATCCAGCCGCCAGGCTAAGTTAAACCCAAACTTTTTAGGAAAGGTCATTCTGGTTAAGAGCTACAGCTGAGCTCCCAGATGTCCACCAGTATTAACTGTCAAACATGTGAGAGAGCTACTTGGGATGCCCAGCCCAGTGGAGTCTTTAGATGACTTTGTTCTAGTCATTATCTGATACACCTGAATGAAAGACAAAAAGCAAAATTTGACCAGTTTAGTTTCATCAACCCCAAGTACTGCAAAAACAACAAGAAAGTGCAGTTTTAAGACAACAGGTTTTAGAGGAGCTTGTTAGGCAGCTGCAATAAACCTAAACATTCATTTACTCACAATTTATTGAGTACTTTATGATGCATTATTTGGGATACTATCTGTTAATGCATTGCATATGCTATTGATGAACTTTTCAGATCAACTGCTTCTTTTAAATTTTAGAGAGTGGGGGAAACAAAAATAGAGGTAAAAGATAATTGTACTGAATAAAGTAGCTACAAGATTACTTTTAAGTATAAAAAATGTTACTGGTAAGTGTGTGATTCATTAAACACAAGAGAAAATATACTTATTATAAAGTCACATTTGTAAGACAAGAAATTTCTTTTTTAAATAAGACTGTTCAAATCCTGGCCCCAATATTTTTAGCTTTGTGACCATGATCATGCATGTTAACTGTACTCAGCTTTAATTATAGCTAGCTTATTTGACCATTGTGAGGATTAAAATTTTTTTTATGGCTTAAAGATACTTTTTTATGTATACTTTTTTATGTAACAAAAATCTGAAAGTAGATTGTGTTAAGGATTGGTTAGTCGAGCAACTCAATAATGTCAAATCTCTGAGTCAGCTTCTTCAGAATATTTTTGGCTTATGCTTCATGGTTACAAAATAGTTGCCACAGCTCCATTCTCATCAGACAACCTCCAGAGCAGAATAAATGAAAGGCATATGAGTTTTTTTCTGATGTATCCATTTTTATTTCTGATGAGGGAGAAAACTCCTTTCCAGAATCTCTCCAGTTCCCTGTAGACTTTCATTTATAGCTTACATGCCAGAAATGGGAAATCTGCCTGTTCCTAATCTCTTACATAAAGTTGGAAATGGGTACTATCAATGACTTAGACCGATAAAACCCTAAGCAGCAAATACTTAAGGATTTGCGTGTAATATATCGTCTGGATTAAATGAATCTGTACAAAACTCTCAGAATAGGGTCTGGGCTCTGTGTGTGTATGTGTATGTGTGCGTGTGTGTGTGTGTGTGTGTGTGTGTGTGTGTGTGTGTGTATCAGTCATTCAACAAATGTTTACTATTTGTATATATATTTGTATTAGCATCTAGAGCAGAGCAGACTTAATAGAAGGCTACCATGAATATACTCTTACTTTTCTGATATACATTTCAACCATGACATGTTAAATACCCCTTTTTTGCCCTTAGGATATCTTAGGTCGATCCTATAGCTTCCTGAGACTATTTCAAATATAAAAGTTTCATATTAAGCTACTAAAAAATAATTTCAGTCGAATGCCAAAGCCACTATCTCATACAATTTAAAGTTTTTCCTCACCTAATCCAGTCTTTGAATCTCATAACTTACAAGTGATGTGAGGGAGGCTTCTTCTCGTTTCCTTACCCGCCTCTATTCTCACTCACTTAGTGTTCTCTCTAGCCCCCATCTCTCAAGAGTCTAAAAAGAAGAGTTTGAAGGAAACTAAATTGTTGTCAAGAACTGGGAATAATCTGAGATTTTACACCAATTGAGAGCTAACAAGTTAAATTGTCACAGTTTCATAAATGCTGGCAGAAGATGTGAGACTCCTGGGACAGAAACAAAGGATTTTAGGATTTTTTTTATACCACAATGAACAGTGTGAGATCATGTCTGCATAGTGCTCTCAACCCCAAATTCCCTGGGCATAAAGTAGTCCAGGTCGATGTTGCTCACAAAGTGAGCTTGTACCACAATTGAGGAATTCTGAGTTTAGGGAACTCCAAACTTCTATACTGGTTACAAAAAAACTTTCTGACCTATATTTTGAAGGTAAAGACTATATAGTATTTATTTAGTATAACTGATGTTCTAGGCACTCTGCAAGAGTCCATAGGAGGCATTTTATAGAGAACAAATCATTTAATCCTCCATACAAAACTATGTAATAGCTACCAGAGAGATCCAGCAAAGAAGAGTAACTTCTAGGTCAGTTTTTTTTTTTTTTTCACCTGACAGTTTAATATTATTGTGCTGTCTAGGGAGAATAACAAAGAAACCCCCTCAAATCTTCTACTTAAAAAAGAAATATCAAATTACTGTAGTCTCTCATATTTAAAGAAAATTGATAAAACATTTTGGATTCATGAAGCTTTGAGGTAGAGAAGATGTAGGGTTGGCTTACTGAAGGTAGTTGTTGAACTTGGGACAAGTGACCTCAGCCCTGGCAGTCACCAAGTGGACTTACCTCCATTTCTCTGTTCTTGACCTCTTGTTTCATTCTTTGGTCCTTCATCCATAATTATAAAAATATCAGTGAGTTGAAATTTCCAGATTTTCCCAATATATAATGCATCTGCCAGAATCTTGATCATTTCATGTTCTACTCTCAGACTCAGACCCTTCAAGTTAGTATGGTACTATTCAGTTTACATCTTTTACCTCAGCTAATCTTCACAAGAACTTCCAAAGGAGATACTAATATTATCCTCAAGTTTCAGACAAAGAAAGTTAGGAGAGGCTGAACACTGACCTGTAATCACACAATTAGTTAATTTGTAGATAAGCGAATCAAACCCAGGGAGTCTAGTTCCAAAGTCTGTGCTCCTAAGCATTTACATTACTGCTATCAAGGAGCATGCTTCTTCCATGTTCCCTCTTGTGAAGCTCTGGACAGGATACCAGAGCTTTTGCTGCCAGCTTACCTCTCTACCTCCGGAAATCTGTTTTCCTTCTCTTTTGTATTCAGCCAACAACTTCTCTCAGAGAATGATTAAAGTCAGTGTGAGATCTTCTGTGTCCCTTTTACAATTTTTACTTTTTGTTGTTGTTGTTGTTCTATTCTAGAATCCACCTTAATGAAGCAACTGCAAACAGTGATCCTAACATCTCAAATCTTGGCAAAGAAGTACATGAGTTATATAAAATTAATCAAGCTAAATGCAGTGTCACTGCTGCTATTGTCATCTGGTAGGCACTACAAGTTTTAAGATGATTGGCATGCAAATCACCGTCATGAGGATAGGAAATTACATAGAAAATTCTGAAGGTTATATAAAATAAAACTGACAAAGGCAGACATCTTATCATTCAAAGATGACGTCAAATCATTCTAAAGACAGAAAAATAACTCTTGGAGTCATATTTTCATTAATTTTATGCAAAGTTTGAACTAATTCTTATGAAAATTTATAAAGTATTTGAAAAATGTTCATATTTACTGATATGTTAAATGGTCTTAATAAAGGATATTATTTCATTCATAAAAGGTCCCAGGAAAATAACTTCCTTTTCAAAGAATCACCTAAATTCTAAAGTGATTAAGTAGTTAAGTATTTCTGGACTGAGATACAAATTTTCACCAGTCTGCTTTCTTGTTTCCTGCTGGGTCCAGCAACTCTCTAGTTCAACTTGGAGAACATAATAGACTTTGCCTAAGTATCCATTGTGTTATTTTAAAAATCTATTCTGTGGGGAGAAAATTGACTGTTTTTTTATCATATTCTAATGGGCAAAAAGCATTCACAATTTTAGTAGTGTGTTCAGAAGGAGAAGATAAATATTTAGGTAAGACAGTAGCAAGTAATTTCATGTTCACTTTTATAGATACGTTAGAAATAGTCCAATATGTGAATAACATAATTACAGAAGTATTAACTTTAATTGAGGTCTAGTTAAAAAAAAGTGCTCATACTATTTTCGAAATTGCTGGTAGTATTGTGCAAATTGGTCAATCTAATGATCTAATACTATAAAATCCAGGAAAAACAGGACAATGTGAACAAAAATGAATATTCAAAATTATTTCTGTGATCTTTTAGAATTCTAGAAATAATATATCCTCTCTCTCTACACACACACACACACACACGCACACACAAACACACTTGTGATAAAGACCCAAGTCTTTAGACTTAGAACTACTTAAATATACAGGTGAAACAGGAGGGAAGTTGGGTAAGGATAGGGCAGTAAAGAGACTCTTACATAGAAATTAAACTGTAATTTGATTTCACAGAAAAATAAAAACCTTTCCTTTTTCCATATCAAAACTGAAGGTAACATAGAACATATGACTTCTCAGTTGAAAATGATACCAACTTTGTTGAAGAAAAAATTGAGCTATGAATTTTTCATTATCTTTGAAAGTAGCTGTACAATTTTATGGCAGATGAATTCTGTTACAGTATCTCCGTCTCTGCTATAACAAATCCCTCACACAATAAATCATTTATGACTCAAGAAAACTGTATGTTTTCTCCTAAATAAACGTTTTCCTGTGAGATATTCTTCAAACAGTATTAACAACTTGAGAAATCTTTGATTGTGGGCTTTAATATATGTTTTTTGGCACAAAGCGACCAATTCCTTAATTCACAAAATGGGCATTCACATGCCCAGAGAGAGTTAGCTTTCTTTGGGGGAAAGCAGCTTCCTCTTATGACTGTGAGCAAAAGTGTTCTAGCTGTAGTCACTCCTTTGCCACAACATCTGACCAGTGTTCTCAATACTGGAGGCAGATTACTTTCAGTTGTTCCTTGTTCTTCCTTCCTTCAGCACACCTTTATCTACAGGAAAGCAGCCTTCTACTCCATTCTGACAAAAGCTGACTATTCTGGGGGGGATCATCAAAAGGATGTGACTGCCAGTTGACCCACAAGCTGGAAAGGGCTAAGGAGAGGGTTCTTACTCCATCTCCTGTCCTCAGAATATATATTCTGGTCAGTCAGTGCTCCAAAAATGGCTCCAAAGATATAGTATTAAGGATGTAATGTGGCACTGGAACTATCTTGACATTATACGGGACTCCTATATACATGCTAAGACTTCTATATAAATGTTTCAGATATGGCAGGTAGGCAGATGCAGAAAACTAACTTATATTACAGTCAGTCAAGACAAACCTTGTAAATAATTTCCCTTGCTCATGAAATCCACCACCTACCAATCTGGAGTGGTCTGTTTCTTTCTTTGGCTTCTCCCCACCTACTATGATGACATGGGCTGATCTTGTGTGTGAAGCACCTATGACCATGACCTGTCACATTGAGAACTGAACAGGGAAACTTACCCTTTTTTGAGGCAATATATACTTTAGAGAGAGTAACAAGCTAATAGCAATGAAAGTGAGGTTTCTTTTTTTTTTTTTTATAATCAAAAGGGAGTGAAGCATAAAGATCAGAGTAACTGAAGCAGTGCTGGCACAAGAAATCAGTTCTTTATCTTTTCAGTTGATTATCATTTTCATAAAAATGTATTTCAGTGTCTCAAGATTGTCTCTACTATTGACAATGGGGCAAGGTAGTTCTTGGTTATGGAACTATCTATGCAAAGGATAATGCTCAGCAGCAAATCTAGCTTCCCCACTGATATCAGTGGCAAACACCACACCCCTCACACCCACCGCAGCCTGGCTGTAACAATCAACATGTCTCCAGACATTGCCAAATACCTCTTTATATTAATATTTATTTATTTAATTGGACTGGGGTAGAGGCCAGAGGTGCAGGGGGTGAAAGGATTCACAGAGACAGGTGGGGAGCTGAATAGGGGGATCTACTGAAATACACTCCTGAGGGGAATAGCAGTCGAGGCAGGAGAGATCTGCTGCACCATGTGGGTTAGCTTCCTGGCCAGGGATCGAACTCAGGCCATAGTGGTGATAGTGTTGAGAGTTAACCACTAGGCCACCAAGGAGGCCCCAATACCTCTTGAGGGTAACAATGACCCTGGTTGAAACTACTGCTTTTTGGAATCTGTGTGCAAAGTCTGGCATATAATATTCATAGAAGAGTAGTTAACAAACGAAAGTGATCAAATAGCTCATCCCATTGCCTGGTGTATAGCTGAGTACTCAGCAAGTAATAATTCCCCCTCTCAAATCTCAGATGAGATATCTTGCAACTAAATTTACCAAGATCAGTTTGAGTACTTGCTTTGGGAACATACTTCATCTAGAATAGATGTTTGTAAATTAAAAAAAAACAAATATCTAATTTCCAGTTGCCATAGCCTATTGAAAAAGAAAGTTGCCCCTGCTGTCTAGTAGTACTTCACTGAAACAGTGAAAGGATTTTTTTTAAAGGCACAAACCCCAAACATGGGAACGAAGAGGATAACAATAAAATTTTGGGCTTTTGTTTTACCTTTAATATCAATAGACGCTGAGAAAGCATTTGACAAAGTGCAACACCCATTTATGATAAAAGCCCTTGAAATCCTTGGGATAGAAGGAACATACCTCAACATAATAAAAACCATATATGACAAACCCACAGCCAATATTATCCTCAACGGTGAGAAGCTGAAGGCCTTTCCCCTAAGATCAGGAATAAGGCAAGGATGTCCACTCTCACCATTACTTTCCAATATAATACTGGAAGTCCTAGCCAGAGCAATTAGACAAGAGAAAGACATTCAAGGAATTCAAATAGGAAAAGAAGAAATTAAACTGTCTCTATTTGCAGACAATATGATAATATATATACAAACCCTAAAAACTCCATACAAAAACTACTCAAAATAATAGACCAGTTCAGTAGCAGGATACAAAATCAATGCACAAAAATCAGTAGCCTTCCTATATGCAAACACCCAATCTGAACAAGAAGAAATTAAGAAATCCATCCCCTTCAAAATCAAAACCAAAAGATTCAAATATCTGGGAATAAATCTAACAAAAGACATAAAGGACTTATACAAAGAAAACTACAAAACTCTGTTGAAAGAAATAGAAGAAGACACAAGAAGATGGAAAGGCATCCCCTGCTCATGGATTGGAAGGATTAACATTATCAAAATGGC